>OY759271.1:26708138-26740638 GCA_963662155.1 Lamellibrachia columna | reverse complement strand
TGTGGCATGATATCGCATGAGAAACAACACAGATTTATTGGCGAAGAACTTCGTGTGTGACTCCGAAGCATTACAGAAAAACGAGTTCGGTTTTTCGGACGTACCTTTCTTTAATGTCCGGAAGAGTTCCGACTTCTTGATGAACCACGGCAGCAGTTCCTTGATCTCCTTGTCTCGACGACTCTCCGGTGGATTCGTGATGACCTTCATGATCTTGTCATACATGGATGTCGCCATCTTGGTGGGTCTCGCGTATCCTCGCCAGAAGCTGCTGGGTGACGACTATAACATTAGAAGTAACCGTTAATAGTAGAGAACACGGAGTGGGATCAAATGTGTGTGTGTGTGTGTGTGTGTGTGTGTGTGTGTGTGTGTGTGTGTGTGTGTGTGTGTGTGTGTGTGTGTGTGTGTGTGTGTGTGTGTGTGTGTGTGTGTGTGTGTCTGTGTGTGTGTGTGTGTGTGTGAGTGTGTGCGTGCGTGCGTGCGTGCGTGTGTGTGTGTGTGTGTGTGTGTGTGTGCGTGTGCGTGTACGTGCGCGCGTGAAACATTTAATGAAAATGATACCATTAATAAGGTCTTAATAATCTAACATTTTATTAGTAACGCAAGCTCCGTCGAAAGTATACATGTATATAAAATAACACTAGCTCCAGTGAAGTAACATGCAACAAGGAAATAATCACATAACTTAAAGATCCAATATGCTTCCTAATATTTCATGGTCGCTAAGTGTTTACAGTTGAGGATACACGTTTCCTATGGAAATCTCTCACCCGGTTTATACACATAACATATTGAATGTACAACTGTTAGTCTTGGGACTTGATGAATTATCCTACCAGAACCAGAGTACCTGACAGTGGGTTTATAGCTAGTGAGTAGCGAACTACTTGGCTGCATACCTGCAGTAACCGACGTGTGCCATGTAAGAGAACGAGAACTTACCGAACGGACGACTGTAACTAGTGTGTTACTCAGTACTTGGAACTTGGCGACCTAGCCAACACTAACCACCGTACGGCGCCGGTTTTGCATGCCATCAATTATGCGGTAAAACAGCATGACGTTCGTTCAGCCAATTCCTTTTTCTCTCGAGTTCGTGACCCGATGTCTTCCGACGTCCTGCGTAAGTGTATTTAACGCTCGTGTTAGCGTTTACGTTACCGTGTCTTGTTCGCTATGGTTCTGTCACGTTGCTGGCAATCTATTGTCTTTGCTGCCGATTTACGCCGCTGTCAAGTTCACGTCCGCGCTGATTTCCCCTGCATTTACAGTTGATTTCCACCTGCCGTCAAGTCAAAGTTAATTTGACGTTTTTGCGATAATCACATCACCCGACAGCGTTGAACTTAATGACGTCCACGTCACTGTTTACCTTTATGCCAGCGGCGCGCGTAAACCGACGAAATATTCACCGGGTATACGCAGCAATATGTTGTAGTTCTTGACAGATATCTAACAGCAACAGGATCGTTGTTGACTTGACAACTTGTCTCAGTTCCCGTGCCGTCGAGTGTCAGTCACTGCCCCCGCATGCTTGGCGTGGCCCTGAGCTGCTGGTCAGCGTGGCTTACAGCAATGCGGTTAGAGGCGAGTCGAATCGGACTTATAAATGCGTCTCACGGCATGCCTAAATGACCAGTGATCAATACAATACGTCGGTGCGAATGCAGCACGCCAATAAAGTTAAACATAGCTGTGTTGTATGGCGTTATAGGCAGATAATATCGCTATACAGCCATTAACAACAGTATCAACTGAGGTACTAAGACAGTGCTTGAACTGCAACACTTGAACCGACATGCACGCGTGCATACATGCATGCGTGTGTACGTCAATGTGTGCAATATTCAAGTTTCTTGTAATCGCTTCGTCTTACTGCTTCCACGTAGTTGGATTAAACTTATGAACAACAGATAATCGGAAAAGCGATTACCACTAAAAATAAACGCATTCTTTCGCTGTACTATTTCTGGGTGTATATTATGTGGCCCCAATTCTAAGAGTTGGTTAATTTGATCCATTATTGTATTGTGTCAGTGTTGCTGAGCTCGACTTGCTTTTGTATGTCCTGATATTTCTGGATCGCTACTTACGGTATATTGTCCTTGCAATCTTCTCTGTTTGACGATAAACTGTTATTATTATTTGGAAAATGCCTTTGGGTGGGGTCGTTTCTATAAATACATTCACAACGTATAATAAGTAAATAAGTAAATAAACTGCAACTTTGCAACTCGTGCGCGAACTACCGAACCTCGTATAATAATTAACTTAAGGTAAGGTAATTAATAATAAAATACCTATGATTCTTGAACTCGGTTTTCGTCGAGATCAAAGGGCAATTATTATATAAAAAATTATTAATTGTAAGTTTATACGGCAAACCATTTTACTTGAACTACCGGTATTCTGACGATAAAAATTTTACGGTAATACATAATGAAAAACTTAAATAAATAATGATTAATATTTATGCAAAAGCCAATTACCAGGAGAACGTAACGCATAGATCATAGCTTTGCGACAAAAATGACAAAGTGTAGAACGTAAGTCCAGAAATAAATGTGAAGACACGACTTATGTCTAACGACGAAGTGGGGCGCGGTGGCGCGGCGGTTAGAGTGCCAGACTGTCGATCGAGACGACCGGAGTTCGAGACAACCTGCTGCAGTTTCAGAACTTGGACAGTTTCATTCCCTCCACTCTGTCTTTCGGAAGATACGCTAAAATCTGCTGGTCTCTTCTACCTGGTGTCTATGCCATGCATGGGACGTAAGATAACCCACACAATGGGTAATGGAAAAACCTGTATTTGCCTCACATATCCCATTGTCTGAATCTATACAAAATCCGTACGGATACAGTATCAGCTGCAGCCAAAACGTTGGCTCTGGTAACCGAGCAAGTGTCACGAACGTCTTGTCAAGGTGGATATTGGCGCTACATGACCATACAGGTTATCATCGTTAAGCACCTTTTCCTCATGACATATGTATGCACGTTACACTCCACCCCCCTCCAGTCCAGAATGTTCAAACATTAATCAAACCATCCATTGCCATCTGACATCTGAGTAAATTGAAACAATCGGGGTTGGATAAAGTCGCACTACCTCAGAACGAGGCTGCACCTGCCAGTTCTCTCAACTGAGACGACGACACCGTGTTACCGGCCGTATAAGTAGTAACTTGAGAAATATAATCCTTGGTTATCTTTCTGTTACAATTAGCCGTTAAGTGCGTGTGCCTACGAAGGGCAGACCAAGGTGCATTATCGGATTATTGATGTTAAGAAAACTGGACCATCGCATATGCGCCTACCTTAAAAAGTGGCAGTTTTTTCCAAATATTAATACGTCTACCGGTGTTACGGCAATATCTCCACCAAAATACACAGGAGCCTTCGAATCCGCTTTAAACGGCAACATTCGAAAGTTCCAACCTTGTTGGCTGAATACAGTTACTTCTTGGCAAATAAAATCAGTGAAATCAGCTACACTGCGTATGTTTAGGCACTACATTCATAACTGCGGTTTGACCTCTACGTCTAGGGCGTGGCCGTGTCGGGCACGTGCACACCCAGAGTTTTATTACCAGACTACAGAAGCCAGTATATGTCGAACTGACTGAGAATTCAAACATCAATTTGAAAGTCGTTGTTGTTAGATACGCCGACGATAAACCCTTAGAGCCTCTTCTGACGAAACCTCTGGTGAAATTAACTTAACAATGCGCGTCACAAAACGTGCACGAATAGTCACTAAGATTAATGTAGACTAACGAGTTTCCAATAGAACGCGCGTGCTACCTTTAACAGAGGGATATAGATACGCTTGAACGAATACAGAGGAAAGCAACTAAAATGATTCCAGAACTGAGATACCTTAGTTATGAGTAGCACCTAAAAGAATGTGGTTTAACAACTCTAGAAACAAGGAGGTTAAGAGGAGATCAGATTGAAGTTTTTAAGATATTGAATGAACATATTGATAGAAATATGTTTTTGTTTCACTCAAGAAAGATAGTAGAACTAGAGGACATGAGGTAACATTAGTGAAAGATCAGTGTAGATTGGACATCAGGAAGTACTCATTTTCATAGAGGACAACAAATTAATGGAACCAATTATTTACAGATTGTGTAACTAACTGCTAGCAGCGTGAATATGTTTAAAAACAAGTTGGACACATATCTCAGGAGGGCGGGTTACACGTAGATGACAAAATGTTGAACTCTCGATAAGCCACTAGCTTCTTGTCCGCTTGACGTCTTTGCCTTGGATGGCAATCTTGCTCAATCTTGTTAAACCAATCAACTGGTGCACGTGTTGAGATCGGGTATAATGCAAACCCGTTACACTGATATATATATATATATATATATATATATATATATATATATATATATATATATATATATATATATATATATATATATATGTATATATGTATATATATATATATATATGTATATATTCCACACACACACGCACGCAAGCACGCACGCACGCGCGCACACGCACGCACGCACGCACACACTGAGATCGGGTATAATGCAAACCCGTTACACCGGCCGGCTCATGGCTTATACAATCCACTATGAGAGGGTGGACCCATGCATTAGTAACTGAGGGAATGGTTGCATGGAACCATTATGACGGATTCCATTTGTTTTGAGAGGGTTTATATTATATATATATATATATATATATATATATATATATATATATATATATACATATATATATATATATATATATATATATATATATATATATATATATATATATATATATATATATATATATATATATATATATATATATATATATATATATATATATATATATATATATATATATATATGTATATATATATATGTATATATATATATATATGTATATATTCCACACACACACACGCACGCACGCACTCACACACACACACACACACACACACACACACACACACACACTTTGGATCTGCCACTGAATTAGGTCTACGACCACCATGCCCTCCCGTGTAATCAGATCAATTCAACGTATGTCCAATTATATGAACAATAACGGCAGTGTTTATGTCCATTTATATGAACAATAACAGCAATGTGTACGCCCATTAATGAACAATTGTAACTCCTCGAAAACAACTGTTTTGCCGGTGCATGGTTTTCACAGAATAACGTACGATTAACTGCGACATATACATTTATTGTAATTATAGGTTTGTGCAGACGACACTCTAGGTCAAAATGGATGCATAACAATTACTCCTACGTTCGCACTATTGGGTCAGACATCGAACTGAGCCCATACCCAGTTTGACTGACATACCTTACATACTTACATCGGTCAAACATGTAGTGGAGAAACCAAACACATCACATATGTGTGTGTGTTATCAGGAGAAAATGCTGGAGAGATCCGAAACAAAAAGGTAATAAATGTACGCATTGGATATAATACCGTATATTGTGTCCTTTGTGACAACTCTAAGTACCTTCACGCAGACATACACGCTCGCGCGAAGACCAACAAAACTCCCACGGAAATATTCAGCCACACTACAGTTATTGCACGAAAGTTATATGTTCACACAATTATTCTATTGTCAAGCTTGCTAGAACATCTTCTCATTTTCTATGTGGATTATAAAATCATATATGGCCTCTTCACACAGACCATTATTATTAGCCAAAGACATGTTCGAGAACTGTTGACGCAGTACAAAGTAGATCTCTTAGGAGGAAGAATATTCTACTATTTCAGACATAGACATACATTCACCGTACACGGTTTGAATAATATAAATAAAAAAGAATAAACTAATTGAAACCGATCAGTTAATTAGTTGTTACAATTTAAAAAATGCGATGAGCTACATTTGGACACATCACTTAGGATTCTAACTTTATCAAACACCTCACGTGGAAAGTTGGGGGCTGTTAAAATGGGTCGATAATTTAGAATATACTTTACAATGTTTTGCTACGGCATTAAAGCCTATTTATACGTCCGCTTGTACCATGTCAGGCACGGTTTGTGTTTGCTTAATTAGTGTTTGTGATGCACTCACACGCAGATCACATTACAAATGTGACATGTCGCGTCAGACAAACGCTTCTTTTAATTTCACAAATATGACATCGAAATCCGGTCTCGCGCTGGGTGTACAGGTTAGGAGAAGGAAGCATGAAATGTTTAGACACGTGTGCGTTACGTGCCTCGGAAATGATGCGTCAAAACTCCCTCCTCAATTGATCTAGCCCTTCGCGATTCAGGTTCGGTAATGTTAAAATGTGTAGTGTGTGAATAGTGTAACAAATGTGTGCAGTCGGTTTAATACGAGAGTACCTACCGATCTGCTACCCAACGCAGAAGACAGAGCAGTCTGGCGTAGACTGTGGAAATGACACATTACGACCGTCCCCGTCAAGGGAAGAAGTGGATTGGAGTAAAATCATCGATATAATTGACTTTGATAGTTAGATCGAGCAACTAGAGAAAGTGTGATGAGCCTTAAGATTCGGACTACTTTAGCCCTTTTTCAATAAACGTTGATCGGATACGTTCAAAAATAATTTAATAGTTTGTCGAGTTAGCTGTAGTGGATACTAGATATGTTACCACTGTCGGGAAATGAGTCTGAAACGAACGAACATTTATTTGAGGAAGGATAGGCCTATATACACGCCAGTGAGTTACAGACACCGATAAACCCCTGCAAACACACGGACTAAACACGGGCAACAAGCATGCATCGACTTGTCCATGCCATCAAAGTGGAAAGCATAAATATTGTTGTTGAATTTGATGAACTACCCGGGGAAATTTGCGTTGCAAATTAAAAATGATTGAGCGTGTAGAATAGTACACAAAGAGAACGTGGCGTAATCCGTTAATATAATGTCTAAGATTTCGACGTCTACAATTCGCAGTGATGGTAAATAAATGACAACACTCACGCAAACACAAACAAACGGACGTACGAACACTATAAATTTCCACATTTCTTTATTATTAACCAAAAACATCGTATAATACGCGCAGCAATAACTTGGCTTGTGCGCCAACGCGACGGTACTGCTCGAATGAGATCATGCATTTTCTTGGCAAGACAGATGGCATATTTATTCAGCGAGTCACAGTTTACATGGCTGACGCGTCCGTCCGACGTTGCTCCAATAACACTAGGCTGACCTTCGCATATTACCATGTGCAGCCAACCGTGAAAGCCGTTTAGCTTCGGTGAACCAGGTGCGGCCTGAATTCAATCAGCAGTGCCTCATTAAACTGTGCGAATGTCATTATAAGCAATTTCGTCAGCAGTCAAAGCTATCGGTAAATAGAGGCAGTTGGGGCATTCACACAAATAATATGCGATCGGTTTGATTAAATGGGACTGTTGTGTGACGTGTCCCCAGCCATAGTGCGTGGCTGTGGTCGGTGCAATTTGTGAAAGTGTTCTACCATAAGTGTTTCGGGGACAACTCGAATGTTTGGCACAGTTACCAGAACATATGACTCTTTCGTAGCACTGGATCGTATCTCTAGTCGCATATGCTTTGTGCATGTCAGAAATATGGGTTATATGCGTATCCTAACCGAGCGTAGTAGTGGCAAACTGTTGTGTCGTGAGACAGTGCCTGTTGTTTAACTGCTTCATGCCGTCAGATTACCAGCATGTCGTCCCGCACGCTTGATCTCCAGGCTACGGTACGTTTCGATGTCGATAGCAGAACCACCATTAAGACTGGCTCGCAAGGTACATCTGCCTTCGGCAACTATTTGTCAGGGTAAAGGGTCAATGCCATAGTCTTTCGGATCTCTTTTAATCACATCCCTATATCGCTATTTAGGCCTGCTTACTAGGCGTTTGCCTTCAGTTATCTCTCCATAGAGAATGGTCTTCGGAAGATTGTCACTAGATATACGTTGTATGTGCCCAAGCCGTCGAAGTCAGCTCTGTTGGAGAATGCTGCTTAGTGGTATTGACTTCAGCGATGCAAAATCTCAATGTTGGTGATCGACTGATCTCACCGGGCCATGGCCGTTGATGCAGATGTGAACGTCTCGCGACAGGTTCCACAGAGACAACGAACATGTCATCATGATCTGCCGCTTATAAATGTCAGCGAGAACATCCTGGCAACTTTCCTGGCGTAGCTATTCTACCCGCGCATCTCTGTGATTAAATGATAATTAGAATAGGGAAACTGTTATGGAGAAATTGTAACATTGTTGAAAACCGGAGCAAGTCTGTTAGCATAATATATATTAGTACACGTAGATCAGCTTGCAAGGGATGTAACTAAGTTGCTTGCTGAGAGTATCGTCAAGTTGCTTTATGTTTTCAAGAGCGTCTAAAACTATTAACTACAATTTTACATAGTTCCTGTACCATATGTAAACAGTTATCAGATAATGTAATAACCATTATCGTTAATGTCTTGATTTATAATGATTAATGCTGTAATCGCTAATTGATCTAAGTGAAATAGTAAATCATAGTCCAGTTTCCACCACGATGAATGTAATGTAGCGATTCATTATTGCAAATATCTAGTAAAGATATTGTGCAATACAAATATGCTTTTAAGTACACAGCAGGTAGTGAAACTAAGAGTGATTGGTTCATATAACTCGCAGAGGCATAATTTACATGGCAGAAGTTTATCGTCGTAGTTACGTTTTCGGGCAATGATAATACCTAACCTTTCAACCGCTTTCCTCCTGCCAATACTAGTCTCGCCTTAACCAGATCAAGCGGGTAGACGGCACTGCTCCCTACAAGTTACAACAACGCCTGGAAACGACACCAGAAGAATCGAGTGTTAATCGCGCATCGAATGGTTACCAATATTAATAATTCGGTAATATACATTATGGCCGTAGGCAACGGACAACGACGTGACTGGGCAGTCGAGGTCATCCAATGAAACAGTAGCGCCACACAGTGAGCCTGGAACCAACTAAATAAACATTTGATTCGCTATTGGATCACACATACAGGTAGCAGCGCCATCTGGAGACCAACGTAATACATTGGAAACTGGGATATTATCGATAGGTGGCGTGAAACTCTAAATGACGTGTTCGATCCCTTTGTTTAAATTGTGATTTTCATTTAATAAATCTGAACCAACCACCGGTTTAATTACATCTTTATTGGCAACTCCACGGACATGCATGTAAAGTTCAGCATCACTTTACAATTCGTTGTTCCTTTTAGCATAGTTTTGCAATTCTTTGTTCCTTTTTTTACCTATATGACATACTGCCACTATTATTTTGGTTAAATATAATTATTAACATGTTATTGACATTAACGTTTCAACACCGCTGCGGATGTAATAAAAAAACGGGTGTTTAACATATTCGATTTTATTGTGAATTTCATATTTTAGTAAAAAATTCTGCAGGCCTTCGCAAGAACGACTGCAACATCGTAATTGAGTTAAACCATTACATTGGTCCGTTTTTCTTTTTTTTTTGCATTTTTGTCAAACTTGGTTAATATCCGGGTGTCGATTTGTCTTCATAATTGTACTCGTCATGACCTGTTCTTTACATAATATAATCTTTCGTATCAGTACCTCCGAGAGTTTACAAAGGATCTTGATTGCGGGCTTGAAAACACTCACAGTTTACGTTGGTGGAACATTCGCACTGTCTTAACGTGTCTTGGTTGAACATCTTCCTAACAATATTTAATTACTAAAAACAAAACTATGGACGTCACGACTGTCGGAGCACCTACATAACATGGCGAAGAACCACATTATCTTCATTGTATTCTACCAGAAAAGTCATGCTCACTATGAAATTTTGTTGGAGAGATCTGTACTCGCATATGGTGGAACGTACGTGAGCTTGTGCTTTGCGCTGACTAAACGTGACGATATTTCCTGACGGTGAAGACAGTCTCTGCCGATGACATGTGACAAGAACTCTTGACCCTGCAAACAAAATTACAAATTGTCCTTATACATATGAACACCATCTGCCCGCTTCTCTCTTTCGTATCAATTCACGTCGACGGGGTTACCTACCATATATCGAATATATACACACGCACATATCCGCACGCAAGCGTTCAAGAGCCCCACTATGGCATGGCAGCCTCTGTCACACTTGCTGCAGGTGAAGGCAGTAGTGAGCTGATAAGGTGCAGGATTTGTAGATCTCTCTTATCTTTGGTCTCTTTTATCAGCCTGCTGTGTGGTTCGTTTATCTCTCCTTTTCTGATTCCCATTCTGAACAGTCGGCCTCCAAATTTTTCGATATATATATATATATATATATATATATATATATATATATATATATATATATATATATATATATATATATATATATATATATATATATATATATATATATATATATATATATATATATACATATGGGAATGTTTTGATATATATATATACGGGAATGTTTTGATATATATATATATATATATATATATATATATATATATATATATATATATATATATATATATATATATATATATCAAAACATTCCCGTTGACACGCGCTTAACCGACATAACTATAACGTGCCATACCTACAGGTTGTCGTCAGAGATGACGAAGCCTCCAAAGGTGATTGGGCGGAAGTTTTCTCCGGGTTCTGGCGCAGTCCATGCGTAGTCGTAGTAATCCATAAGAGCCGTTCTGACGTCACTCGGTGTCTTCATGTATCGGGAACAAGAAGATTGTGCGTCACTGAATAGCAATGGCAACCAAAAGTGTAGAATGATAAACCACAACTGCAAATTATGTTTGCTTTTAGAACTACTTTTGTCCACCAACACAAAACTAAATATGTATGTCAAATCAGTAATTTTGTTTGTCGTGGGGAAAGGCAAGTTCGATTTGAACTTGCTCGGAATAGGAATCCATAGGCTGGCTAAAACAATTGAAAATACAGAATGTCAAATAAAAAATACTGATTTCAACCAACAAATGTGGAAATGTGGCATGTCTGTCGTTTGTGTTAACATGCTTCTTCTCCTCGAGTACTGTATTTGCATTCTTCCTTTCACTGTCGACTTAATATAATAATAAATAATAAAACTTTATTTTTACACCATCAAATCCGGGGCTACTGCCCCGTTCACGGGTGTGTACAGGCATCAGTTCACACGATACAAACTTGTATGTAGATAGTGATGATAATAATAATAATACATGCGCTGTATAAAATGTTAAAAACTATGCAGAATGGACTTATGCAGACTTAAAGCCCGTTCATACGAGCGATTAGTTGTCCGATTGATCGGGCGACACTATTTTGCCGACCAATCGACACATAATCGGTCTTGAAAAGGTCTTTCCACTATACACGCCGCAATGCATATTGAACCAAAACATCCAATACAAAGCATACAAACCTTGCACACTTTGTCGTTACACATGACTGGCTCCGTGACGAGCATCCGACGCAAGTGGACCTTGCAGCCGCGGGCGACGACACAGTCCAGCTGGTCGAGTAGTCGGTCGTCCCCTAGCGGCACGTCGTCCCACACCGTGGCTGACGAGCCATTGCACGTGTACGAGTACGTTACATACTTCGTGCTCATGTTCGGTGTCGTCACTGCGATCTGTCGGACATGTCGCATGCAAAATACACGACATAGTCAGGAACGGAACAGAACAATACACACACAGTAAATCACAAACATAGAAGTTTTTTTAATATTGAATGTTTAAGAAGATATTGATAGATATGTAATGTACTGATTAGCATTCGTTGGAATCAGACCGATCTTAGACATGAAAGACGCATAATAAAATGTGGCTTGACAACAATAGAGACCAGAAGACTAAGAGGAGACCAAATAGAAGTTTTTCTAAATATTGAATGGTTATGAGGATGTTGATAGAAATATTATCTTCAAACGCAAAGAAGGCAGTAGAACCAGAGGGCACAAAGCAGCATTATTTAAGGAACAGTGTAGATTGGATATGAGAAAATATGGGGATGATAAATAAACAGAACAAAATATATAATGATTGTGTTAATGCTAGCAGGGTGAATATGTTTTAAAATAAAATATACAGAAATGTGATTAGGTCGGGTTATACATAAACGGAAAATGAAGCTTAAAGCTTTGGATGGCAGCTCTGTCCTTGTTAATTTTATTTAAGGAAATCTCGCTGGTTGGTCAAATCACAGCTGGTGTGCGTGCGTGCGTGCGTGCGTGCGTGCGCGCGTGTGTGTGTGTGTGCGTGCGTGCGTGCCTGCATGCGTGCGTGCGTGTGTGCGTGCGTGCACTAAGCAGCAACACAGCATTCAAAGTATACACCTTAGCCTTGCATCACCTCGTAGATGGCCGGTTGGCTGAAGTCGCCATCAAAGATAGACACGTTGTGGAAGCCGACACGTCGATCGGGGCGCGGCTTCCACACCTTCAAGTTCACGTTGAGCGTGTCGATTATCATTGCCACGAACCACAGACTCCACTCGACGGACAAGCGCAGGAGAAATCTCGGGACGACCTCCTCCCGCCGGATCTTCGTCTCGACGTAGTACTTGGTACAACGTCGACTGCCCTGGTCACCGACGCGATGGGACTTCGGGTCCGGCACGTGGTGCAAGCTGTGGGCCGAGTAGCCGGACAGCTGGCTGAGGACGGACTGGACACCGGCCGAGTGCTTCGACTTTTCGGCCTTCGCCATCATCTCACCGACACACTCCTGCGACACGGATGACAATCACACTGCGAGCCTTCCTGTCGTATGTCATACCATATAGTTGGTTATCATAGGTTAGTCTTCGCTTCATTTTATGAGACGCTGGTTTTTTTGTTATACCTTATTACTACTGTATCATTCTAATATTGGGAAAAAGTACCATTGCTCTCTCTCTCTCCCTCCCTCCCTCCCTCCCTCCCTCTCTCTCTCTCTCTCTCTCTCTCTCTCTCTCTCTCTCTCTCTCTCTCTCTCTACTCTCTCTCTCTCTCTCTCTCTCTCTCTCTCCCTCCCTCCCTCCCTCTCCCTCTCCCTCTCCCTCTCCCTCTCGCCCCCCCTTCCACCAACACCATGTATCGTGCCGTAACGCTTGATCGAACTCCCCCAACGAAAATACGTAGTAAGCAACAACTACACCCCCTCTCGTGATCGATGGACTTGCCTACAGTGTCAATGTAAAGCCGAGAACAAGTCAAAACGCGCGCGCTGCGTGAACCGACCGACCAGACAGTGGGGCTCTTACTAGTGCACCGCCAGAAGCGTGTCCGTGAATCGCACGTCCACAAATTGTGAATTTCGCTCAATAAATAATTCTGATACTTAGACATTTCTGACTCATTTCTGTACCAATATAAATAGCTTGTGAAGGAAAATGCAAACTGCCGTGCAAAGGCAAAATGCAATAATTGCAGAATTGACGAAAATCGGATTATTGAACCACCGAATTGCGCCGTATCAACTCTGTTCCTGATGAAAGTTTGGTGATTCGAATCCATTATATTTCCGAGTTCAAGCACTTTGAAATATGCAGTAACTGCAACAAACTGGCAGAGCAAACACTTTAAACGACAATGATCTCATTTTGACTTTTCTGTAGATACTGCCTTTTGTCTTTGCAGGACATCACAGCTCGGTGGTGTTGTGTAACAGAGTATTGTAAACACCCCACTACACCCGCAACGCTCTGCAGCATTTAGGTATGCCCCCCACCCCCTCTGGCGTTACGATTTTTATGACCCCTGAAGTATGGTACTAGCAGTTTGTACTTGAGCGGCCACCATCTTCAGTATATTCCGAGACTACCCGGAACTGACCTCGAACTGCTGCGGGCTGCACTCCTTACAGCAGATGGCGACGATGACACTGTCTAGAAGCTCGCCCATGTCGCCGAGTTGCAAGTGCTTGCCGCCGCCACTATGCGCCGCCAGGTGGAGCCAGAAGTCGTCGGTTTCATCGGCCGAGAATAACTGCACGGCGTAGATGTGGATGCCCTGTTGGACACGTGACGATAAGACCCGGATAATGGGGTGTGTGGCGCGTGCAGCGATATGTTGATGATCCGGTTCAGTTGTAATGTTCGTTTAAACACAAGACGAATGACAGTTCACTTGCAATGTTCCTATTACGTAATTAAGCAAACATATACTGCAGAACACTTGCATTTGTCAGACTTTGTTGAGTTAGTATGTCCACGGTTAGCATTAATTCGATTTAATAAATTCGTCGTGAATATTTGGAGTTGAGTGTTGAAGAAGAAGGAAGGAAGACAACGGATGCGATCATGGGAGCACTGCGAGAAGAGACATTTGGGGGGATTGGGAGGGGAGTGCAGAACGAAAGCGAGATATAGGGGAAATGGATATGTCAGTGAAACGTGATCAGTGAAAGGAAAATAAAAATAGAGGATTAGTGTCAATGCCAGCCTCACCCCGGACTTCAATAACAAAGAAGAGAGCTACATTTGTGATTTTAGTTTTGTTGACGGCGCCAGCCTCTTGCACGTACCATGGCCTTGATGAGCCGCACTTCCTCCTTCCAGTCGATACAGTTGATGCCGCCCTTACACACCGGACCGCGAGGGTGACTGTCCCCGATCATGATGAGGGCGCCCCGGCTCTCGGGCGTCCACGACAGCTGCACCCGGATCTGCCGCAGCAACACCTCGTAGCACTCCTGCCAGGGCAGGTCTGACGCCGGCGGAGTGTGCTAGGCGCGCACAAAGGCAAGTATCTTTAGCATAAGTTGCATTAGACATACACACCCACACATATGTTATTATATTTATGCATGCATGAGTACATGCATACACACGTACGTTCATTTACACATAGGTACGCGCGCACGCACGTACTCATTCAAATACGCACTCACGCACGCACACACATGCACGAACACTTACATACATATATACATACATACATACATACACACACATACATACATACATACATACATACATACATACATACATACATACATACATATATACATACATACACGCATAAAAATGCATCCATATATATATATACATTGCATTATGTATATACACAGGCACGTGTTCATGCAGCAGACGCACTTAACATAAACACACACACACACACACACACACACACACACACACACACACACACACACACACACACACACACACACACACACACACACACACACACACACACACACACACACACACACACACACACACACACACACACACACACACACACACACACACACACACACACACACACAAGCACACATACACACTTGCTACGAACACCCAAACGAATCACTTGTTTTAATCAGCCAACCAAACCACATGCTATGACACCCATATTGGTAGTACCAATCTTTGAAATATTGCAAACCTTGATTCCATGCAGGAAATCGATGAGAATTTGGGGGTCTGTAGAGAAGTCAACAAGAGTCGTCTCACAGCGTTGCATCTTGTTGAAGTTGCCGTGCAAAATCATTGCTATGCGCAGGCCGACAAACTTGTGATAAAGCTCATGCATGACGTCATGGACTGTTGACCGCAAGTGCTGCGAATGCCAAAGGTTATTCAATTAGAAGACTCCCGTGAAGAAACGAAGAAGCAAAAGATCATGCTGTCCATATCCATTGTAAATTGGAGTGTTTTAAAAAGTACGAAATTAGTATGCATACACAACATGATTCACAACAAAATAAAGTCAGGTGACAACTCTAGCCGAACAGCCGAGGGGGTAACCCCTTTTTGCCTGATATAGGTTATTTTCATGAAGTTGATTATTCATCTCTAGCATGTGCACAATGATACCCAGGTGGGTGTGGAGTTCTCACCTTTGAGGAGATTGAAAAAGTCCAAGATGGCCGTCATGGAATCATGATTCATGATAATACATTTTTATCATATTTTTGCAACTAGATTACATGTAAACATGAACAAAATGTGTTTTGATAATGAAATTCGATGCCAACATTATAAAAATAAAGGTAAATAACAGAAAATAAGATGGCGGCCGTTGGAAAATTAACAAGCAATTTGATGAAGGTAAGTAACACATGCGCCAATTGATAAGACCCGTGCTTTAATTAAATAGTTTAATGCAGAACTGTGTGATACAAACCAGCCGATATGAACGGCAAAGCCCGGATGACGCCAGGGGTTAGACCACAATATAACATAATAATGGCGTGACTGTCTCTTTCTCCTCCGTCTAACAGCTAAGAGTATGTGGAAAGTGTAGTTACGACAACAGTAAACTTACTTAGCAAGAGAATACCTGATATAATGTACAAGCGAACAGGAATATTAACTGCAAACAGGAAATTGTATAAAAAGTAAATGTTCTTATCTCTACACCTGAATAAAAAAAACTAGCCACTAGTCTAACAACAGCATGCTTGCGTGGCAAAATAGCATTCATTATGATCCAAGATCTAGCCATCTAGGCCGTTGGCGAGGCCGCTCAGACTTCCTAGGACCAGAAGACCTTGGTGTGTCCGGCATGTTGACCGTATGGTCCACAGTCGGTGTGATAGGATGAACTACAACGGCTTCTGGGAGTGGAGGCAAAGACGGTAACTCCGTATGGTTCACAGTCGGTGTGATAGGATGAACTACAACGGCTTCTGGGAGTGGAGGCAAAGACGGTAACTCCGTATGGTCCACAGTCGGTGTGATAGGATGAACTACAACGGCTTCTGGAGTGGAGGCAAAGACAGCAACTCCGTAGTTATATCGTTAAATCGTAGTTCAGCACACATGGAGAGAAGGGCGTTGCGAAGCTGATCGTGTCGCTCACCATCAATAAGTGAAGAGAGAGTGTATGAAGACACAGTCTCACGAAGAACGATGATGTACTGGCGATAGCGGCGTACAACATCTGCAGCGAATGACAAACCCACTACAGTAGGAGCTTGTGTGGATGACTGTGGGTGCAAGTACGTCTGAATGAATAGATTTAACGGCTTGGCACTGGTGACAGATGAAACAGCTTCTGAAGCCTTATCCATGCCTAGTGCGAAAAAGTATATGTTTAAGATACGATTGAGTTGGGTCCTCGACGTGTGGCAAAACCTGACGTGTAGTGCGGTTAAGAGGCCTTTGATGACTGGACTGGAGACGACGATGCGCTCGAGTGATGATTAGAAAGGCTGACTATCTCTGACGACCAAGACGCCATCATTGGCTACGTTGACCGTCTTTAGACGTCTCTTGACATCGCCCACTTTGGTCATCTTTTTGGAAGGGCGTGACCCTTGAGTCAAGTGAATAAGAGTGCGCCTGAGGTTGGGGCATTCGAGCTGAGTGGCGTGCCAGGCAACACGGCCCGTGAATGGCATTTTGACAGAACCATCGATAACATCGCTCATGGAAACACTCAGCACAACCGACTCCTCCATCTCTTCAATGAACATTTTGACAGAACCATCGATAACATCGCTCATGGAAACACTCAGCACAACCGACGCCTCCATCTCTTCAATGAACATTTTGACAGAACCATCGATAACATCGCTCATGGAAACACTCAGCACAACCGACTCCTCCATCTCTTCAATGAACATTTTGACAGAACCATCGATAACATCGCTCATGGAAACACTCAGCACAACCGACTCCTCCATCTCTTCAATGAACATTTTGACAGAACCATCGATAACATCGCTCATGGAAACACTCAGCACAACCGACGCCTCCATCTCTTCAACGAACTTGCAAACCTGACATCTAGTGTTCTGGCACGCACAGGGGTTGCAGCGTCCAAAGTCTGATGGTAAGTTAGCAACACCGTCAACGTGTTTGGTGGAACACGGTAGCGACTTACGGTTGAAAGAAATGGGGTGACTCTTGAACAGGACGACAACTCACCACGCATGAGTTTCTCGTATGCCTGGACACATGGGCGATTATCAGTTAGAACCTCGGTAGCGTGTGAGGACTGTGTGATGAATCGAGCAAATGCTTCGACTTCACAAGGTAGTCATGTGATCTGATGCTTGCGTAGCTTTGCGTTGAAGAAACCTGCCAGTAACAGTTTGTCGCTTCTGCGAACGCACAATGTCGCTGCAATCTCTCAGTTATTTACAGAACCATCTGTGACACTCCATAGCACGTCGCTGGGCTTAGGGAATGTAATAGATTTACATGTACTTAGGGATAACTGTGCTTTTATGAAGGCACCCAAGAGTTCATCAGACCAAAAGACACTCTCTTTCGACGCTCTTTCGGCAGCCGATTGGTCAAGTGGATCCAGTAGAGCCTGAGCCTTCTCGAACACGGCGGATGACCTTGCACGCACACACAAAGGAGCGTAGACCCTAGACGGTGACTGGGGGCTCGACAGCACATAAAGTGGCGACCTTGCGTGGGCTGGTCTGTGAAGTACCATTGCTCCATATATACCATAAGATGACGGCAGACCTTGGGGCTGAGATACGCAGGTTGTTGTGCCTCAGTGCAGCAAGTATTCGACTCCAATTGTAGAGAACATCATCAGGGATTTTGCCGTCAATGTAGAGATCGTCAACGATTTTGGTTACACAGGTTTAGCGATCACACAGGTTTAGCGATCACACCGGCAGACTCGGGATCATTAGGGACACGCAGAGCTCCATCGACGGACAGGATATCTTGGGGAGAAGGCCATGCCTGCTCTGGCTTACTCCACATGTTGCAACTGTCCATCCGAGATTCGAGAGCCCACACTGCGTCGGAGTTGACGTTGCGAGGTGTGTGTAGCTCCAGGTAATCTCCTGTGAGAACAACAATCTTTCCGGGATTACGCAGGACGAAGGCTTGCGTACGCCTTACAGAGGGCAAACTGGTTTCGCCACCCTCAGTGCCAGCTATATCATTGCCAACAAGAAAGGATTCCCTGCCAAAACATCGACATCAAGTTGCTTGACAACCAATGCATCGAGCTGGAACGACAAGTGACCTCTGGTGACGTTGCTGTGTACTTCACCAATAACGTCCAAAGGAGTCACACCATCAGCCTGCAGAGCAACATGGGATGCTGGTTTGATGGGTTGGTGGTACACACGAGCTGTGGACGTACTAATCATGTTGGTCGTAGCACTAGTATCAAGGGTCAATAGATGATGTTGGTAGAATGTGGACAGCACAGGTGACTCGGCGTGATGAGAATCCACACTCTACGAGACGTGCCGAATGGTCACTGATGGTCACTAATGACTTTCTCAGGCTCGTCATCGTCACATAGATCGACCTCGCCTTCATCACATGCATCGTTGGTCACGAGTCTTGACCAGCCAAATGCTTTCTTGTCATTATCAGGCAAGTATCGGCATTCAATCAGGTTGTGACTGTTGGACGTCCGTCCTGCAGTTTTGCACAAAACGCGCGATTTGTGAAATAATGTCTGATGCCTACTAGATGGGACAGATATGACTCATTCTTTGTTAGCAACCACTGTTTGGTGCTCGATGAGCAGCAGCCATGGCTTCGTTATGCAAAATAATATGCCACGTTGTTTTGTTACGAGCCAATGCCAGTCTGGTCACTGCTGGTCGTAACCACGCCTTTGATATCGCATTTTGGCTATAGCAAAAGTTTTAATACTGCGCTGCTTGCAACAGTTCATGTTTTCGCCCACGATGTGTTGGGGCGAGCATATAAACACACTAGTTATTTGGATAGATAAAGTTTAATGCAGAACTGTGCGATACAAACCAGCCGACAAGAACGGCAAAGCCCAGATGATGCATGGGTTTAGACCACACTATAACTTAATACTGGCGATGCTTATCTAGTAAATAACGGCGTCTGGATAATCATTATATATATATATATATATATATATATATATATATATATATATATATATATATATATATATATATATATATATATATATACATATACATATACATATACATATACATACATATATATATATATATATATATATATATATATATATATATATATATATATATATATATATATATATATATATATATATATATATATATATATATATATATATATATAATTTATATATATATATAACTTAAAAAGCCTGATTTCGCATAGTCCACACATACGTAATCATATGGCAACATTTTGTTTCAACTGTATTTTTTTTTTAAAGAATTTTTAAAGAATTATGACCTTATGTAATATCCACATCTGATAACATAGAGAAAGTTAATTTAGTCATGAATATGTGTTATATCGTTGCATAATTTAAGACATAGTCGTCTGTCGCATCATGGGCAACAATATTTAGCGCATCTTATTTTCTGTTCATTATTTTTTTAATAGTGGTGGCATCGCATTTCACATATCTGAAACGACATTTTATTTAGGTTTATATATTGTCTGGTTAATAAACATGTATATGACTATAAGTTGATTATCAAGTTTCGGTGGTGATTATCTTGGATTGGATGTTTTAACTTTTTTCAATTTCATATGACTGGGAGGGAGCAAAGGCGGTATACAGAGAATGCAACAGAAACGCAAGATGGATTAAAAAATGGACCAGAAGGAAGAACAGACGACTCCAATCATTAAATCAAGACGAGGGGGGATACCGACTCTGCCACGTATGGGACTGCCGGCTTACCATGCCAACTGGCGAGCAAAACAAGAACTTGTCGTCCCAGAATCCAGTTCTCTGTGAATGCTACCGACGGTAGACGAAATGTTGTGTAGGTAAATCTGAATAGTGATTAGAAGAAAGTCTTTACATATCATACCTCTACAGTACCGTACATCGTTGCTGTCGTGTCGATGGCAATGACCACCTCAACGACTTGATCGAGTCTGACGCTCTTCGTCGCTGTTAGGTACATGTGTTGCTCTGCAGTCACCGGGACAGAAGTCCTACAACAGAGGCGCAACAACATACAGCGCCATTGCTTGCTTTGTCGAGTCTACGTTCTTTTTCAGGTATAATCATCTGAAAGAGTGGTAACAGTAGTCCGTATGATGACAAACGAATCCATATGATTATCTACGTCCGCTGGTTTGCCGCACGTGCTCAAAAGGAGCTCGCAGTGCAAACTGGGATATATTGAATGGATCACGCGAGACTTCGGTGCAGCTGACTGCCACAGCCACCCTCGGAAGTCTTATTCGCCATTAGACTTTTGTAGAAAAGTAAACCGTAACAGTAGCAGAGTATAAGTTAAATCTGTTCTAGACAATTGAAGCACAGTAGAGCCAGTGGTCTGGTCGGCTACGTAAATTTGCATTTTTGTTGTTATATTACATTAAAAATATTTGTTTTCGTGTAGATGATACATCCATCTGCAGCATTTTTATCACTTTATCATCTTTATCATCGACATACGACAGATGTCGCTTTACCGCAATAAAAACAAAACACTAAATTGTCACATTTGAAAGAGACGATAACGTTTTTGTCGGATTATTTATTGGGCTGTTAAATATACGAAACCTATAACTAGTTCCATACCATCTAACCAATGAAACTGTGTATATGTGCTCTTTATGAAGGATGCATGCGGTCTGGTGGCAACCTCACCTCGAGTAGTTTTGGAAGGTGGAGCGAACTGTGAGTGCATCGAAGACCTGGCAAGCCATCTCGTATTCGTCGGGGTTCATCTGATTCTCTCGAGCTAGAACTTCAGTTGTGAAATCCTACAATGAATCGAAATAGGCGCAACGTGGCCATTTGCAGCATATTAAGTCAATTGCCTACACGACATCCCTTCTTCTTCCTCCTCCTCATGCCAAGGACTGGGTTCCTTAAGGGCTTTGTAAGTCCTGCGGCGTGTTTCTACATGTCGTCCACACGGCCGGCTCGGCGCCTCTCACGCCGGACCGGAAATCGGTGGGTTGCGTGGGATATTTTACTTCCCCTGACATAGACACCGGGTAGAGAGGACTAACGGCTTTTAATGTCTCTTCCGAAAGACACCCGCAAAGTGGGGTGAACGAAATTGCCCAGGTTTTGAACCCTGGTCCCCTGGACCGAACGTCCGACGCTCTACCACTCGACCACCGCCCCACCTGCCAGTATGCGTTTCATTTCACAGATAAAAGCATGTTCTAACACAACATATTTTTGTTTGCACTGCTATCCCTGCGTATGAATGGCTTTGACAAAAATAACGATCTTCGAATCTCTGGGATGACGTGTAATTTGTCAACGTTATAAACACACTCGCTTTGTTACCATGTCAGTGTGTCTGCATATTACACATACTATACTTTATCCATAGTAAACTAATAAATGTAACCTTTATGTCATCTGTTATGTTTATCATTGCTGAAACAAAGTAGATTTGTCTCCCTGTCCGTCACTAAAACACTTGTTCCAACCAGAGTGTCCATCTGGTGATATCTTACACTGTCTTTCATATAACTATTATTATATGTTATATACCTTTAGTTGTTCGGTTCCGGCTTCCTTGTAGCAGACGGCCATAATAGCTGTGGTGACGAGACTTTCAAACTGTCCTATGTCTATGTGTTTACCACCCGTTGCCTTCGCCAGATAGCTCCAAAACTGATCCGCGCCCCCGTCCGCAAACAGCTGTAGGCCATAGACACGTACACCCTGAAAAAACAAAAGCGAACAGTCTGTACGATGTATATTTCACACATGTACGTTATCAACAACGACGACGACGACGACGACGACGACGACGACGACGACGACGACGACGACGACGACGACGACGACGACGACGACGACGACGACGACGACGACGACGACGACGACGACGACGACGACGACGACGACGACGACGACGACGACGACGACGACGACGACGACGACGACGACGACGACGACGACGACGACGACGACGACGACGACGACGACGACGACGACGACGACGACGACGACGACGACGACGACGACGACGACGACGACGACGACGACGACGACGACGACGACGACGACGACGACGACGACGACGACGACGACGACGACGACGACGACGACGACGACGACGACGACGACGACGACGACGACGACGACGACGACGACGACGACGACGACGACGACGACGACGACGACGACGACGACGACGACGACGACGACGACGACGACGACGACGACGACGACGACGACGACGACGACGACGACGACGACGACGACGACGACGACGACGACGACGACGACGACGACGACGACGACGACGACGACGACGACGACGACGACGACGACGACGACGACGACGACGACGACGACGACGACGACGACGACGACGACGACGACGACGACGACGACGACGACGACGACGACGACGACAACAACAACAACAGTAGTCTTAATGAAAACACAAATCCTGCAAATGTACAAATTATGTCGCATATAGTCATCATGCATGTCCCCTTTCGTTAATGCCAAATTGGATTAAAGAAACCAACCATTTTTACAGAGGGCGACAAAATAATTGACAAATGTGAATACGTTTAAAACACAATTACAAAATTCTCATAAAGATTTAACAAGATTTAACAAGATTTGCCATCCAAGCCAAAGGCCCAGATGGCAAGTGGACAAGGAAGCCATTGGCTTATCGAGAGTCCAACAATGTTCATCTACTTATAGCCCGCCCTCCTGAGATATGTGTCAACCTTGTTTTTAAACATATTCACGCTGCTAGCAGTTACACAATCTGTAGACAATTTGTTCCATTCATTTATTGTCCTCTGTGAGAACGAGTGCTTCCTGATGTCCAATCTACATTGATCCTTTACTAATTTTACCTCATGTCCTCTAGTTCTGCTATCTCTCTTGAGTGAGAAAAACATATTTCTATCAATATTTTCATACCCATTCAATATCTTAAAAACTTCAATCTGATCTCCTCTTAACCTCCTTGTCTCTAGATTTGTTAAACCACATTCTTTCAGGCGTTCTTCATAACTAAGGTCTCTCAGTTCTGGAATAATTTTAGTTGCTCTCCTTTGTATGCGTTCAAGCGTATCTATATCCTTCTTACGATATGGTCTCCATGCTTGTATACAGTATTCTAAATGAGGTCTAACTATTGCTTTATAAAGAGGTATAATTAACTATTTTCCATTGTATGTTATGTTTCTTCTAATCAATCCAAGAATTTGATTACCCTTTGAAGCTGCAATACCACACTGCTCTGAAACTTTCATATCAGCGCTTATTGTAACTCCTAAGTCTTTTTCTTTTACAGTAGTACCCAGAACAGTATCTCCCATTTTATAGTTTACATTCAAGTTCCCATGTCCTGTATGTAGGCATTTACATTTCCCAAAATTTAACAACATCTGCCATTTCTCAGACCATTTCACTAATCTGTCTAGATCGTTTTGTAAACGTTGTTTATCACCATCAGTATTAACCTTTCTAAACAGTTTTGTGTCATCCGCAAATTTCTGTACGTTACTTGTTATACTGTCGTCCAAATCATTGATATAAATTAAGAATAATATAGGTCCTAATACTGATCCTTGAGGTACCCCACTCAAAACCGATTTCCAATTTGAAACTTCTCCATCTACTACAACTCGTTGTCTTCTGTCAGTCAGCCATTGTTCTATCCAGTCAGTTATGCTATCCCCGATACCATGGGCTTTTAATTTAAGTAGTAATCTTTGATGTGGCACTTTGTCAAAAGCTTTCTGAAAATCTAAGTAGATAATATCTACTGGCGATCCCACGTCTATCCACTTAGTGATTTCTTCCAAAAAACATAACATATTTGTTAAGCATGACCTCGCTTTTAGGAATCCATGTTGAGATGAATTTAATAATTTATGCGTAACGAGGAAGTCCACCATATGGTCTTTAATTAACCTTTCTAATAATTTAGAAATCACTGACGTTAAACTCACTGGTCTGTAATTCTCTGACTTATTTCTCGAACCCTTTTTAAATAATGGTATGATGTTTGCTTCTTTCCATTCAAACGGAACAACTCCCTCTTTTAATGACAAGTTGAATACTCTTGCAAGTGGTATACTGATTTGTTCTACTGTTTCCATTAGTAATTTTGGAGGAATCCCATCCACTCCCGGTGATTTGTTATCCTTCATTGCCTTTATTTTCTTAGCTACCAATTCTGGAGTTACAACTAACGGACCTAAATAGTCAGATTTAGCCCCCTGAATTTTAACATCAGCAACTGGTAATGAACTAATATCTTCTTTGGTAAACACTGAACTGAAGTAACCATTTAGGTCTTCCGCCATTAAAAACCCCTGTGATATTATATTTCCAGCACTGTCTTCTAGAGGTCCAACCTTGTCTTGTACGTTTTGTTTACTCCTGACATATGCATACAAACTCTTGCTGTCATTTTTTTATGTTACATGCTAGTTTTTGCTCATAGCTTCTTTTAGATTGTCTGATTTCAGTTGTAGCTGCATTAAGTGCCTCTTTGTAATTTGCATAGTCTTCTTCCTTTCTGGTACGCCTATAAACCTTCCACATAGTTTGTTTTAGCATTATTTTTCTAATAGCCTCTTTTGACAAGTGTTTCTTTCTACACCGTTTTCTTTGTTTTTGGAAGGGAACAAATTTATCGATGATACTCTCAATTTCATATTTTAGAATATTCCAACATTCAATTGCGGTCTTATTCATCAGCATGTTATTCCAATCTAGCTTTGCTAAGTATTTTCTCATATCTTTGTAGTTACCTTTGTGGAAGTTTCTCTTGTACGTTTTCTTATTTTTACTTTCTGATTTTACATTGATGTCAAAATGTATTTGATTATGGTCACTATTACCCAATGGTTCAAATATTTTTACATTGTCCACTAATTCTTTTTGTGATGACAAAACTATATCTAATACATTTTCTCCCCTGGTTGATTCTAGTACGTGCTGAGTAAGAAAGCTAGCCTGGATTAAAAATAGAAATTGTTGGTCCTCAATCCCTGCGCTCTCTAGAGAATTCCATTGTATGTGTCCATGGTTAAAATCTCCCATTATGATACATTCCCCTTTACTAACTTCCTTTATAGCGTTTTTTATTTTTGTGTTGTCCTCTTCGTTTATGTTTGGACTTCGGTAAACTAATCCAATAGTTAATTTTGAATTTCCTGAAACAATTTTGCACCAAACAGCTTCATCGCAATCTGCTTCCCTTTCTAGTTTTATTTCATAAGCCTGAATAGATTCTTTAACATATAAAATAACTCCCCCGCCCCTTCTTCCTATTCGATCTTTCCTAAACATTACATGTCATGTCAGTCCTAATTCAGCATCTGTTATATCTATGTTGGCCCATGATTCAGTTATACCAATTATGTGAGGGTCAATATCTTCTACCATAATGTTTAATTCGTTTTTCTTATTTACTATGCTCCTTGCATTTAAACATACGCATCTATAACCTTTTTCAGAGATGTTTTTCGGATGATTTGATATTGGTTTATCTGTGCTAGTGGCCTCTTGTTCTGCTTGAGACACCTCTAGGTAACCCCCCTGCACTTCTAGTTTAAACAATGTTTACTTCCAAAAATATTAGTCATTGTACCCAAGTCACTATCTACTGCTGCTGAAAGTTTGTCCGCGAATACTGCCGCCCCCTTTCCACTTAGATGAAGCCCATCCTTCATGTACATATCAGCCCTCCCAACAAAACTTCCCCATAAATCCACAAATCCAACTTCCTCTTCCCTACATAGCTTCTGGACTAACATGTTAATTGCCATCCCCCGACAATTTCGACATTTGTGACCCCTCCTGCCCATTACAGGTAAAATCCCTGACAGTATTACCTGCTCAACCCGCGTCTGTTTTAGTGTTCTGACCAACTGCCTATATTTCCTAACTATGGCAGTTGTACCCTCCCTCCCTACGTTATTTGTCCCTACGTGTACTAAAACAGATCCACCCTTACCCGAGCCTACGATGTTTTTTACTCTCTCAGTTATCGCCTCTATTTTGGCTCCAGGCAAGCAGACCACCACATCATCTCCCTTGTTTAAGACTCTGTCGGTCTTCCTAACTATCGAATCCCCCACAAACACCCTCGCTCTCTTCCTCACCCCCTCTATCACTGCTGCAGAATAACTCTTCCGTTCGATCCCCTCCATCACATTCTGTCCTGACCCCTTCCCTCCTGTCTCCTTCGCTCCTGTCTCCCCCACTTCCCACTCCTTTGCTCTTGTCTCTCCCACTCCCCTCTCCTTCACTCCGGTTGTTTTCCCTCCCGTCTCCCCCACTCCATTCTCCTTCCCTCCTGTCTCCCCTACTCCTCTCTCCTTCACTCCGGTTGTCTTCCCTCCCGTTCCTTTCCTTCCCGTCTCCTTACGTCCTGTCTCCCTACGACCTGTCACCTTCCCTCCTCTCAGCTTCCTCCCAGGCTGCGGTGAGCTCTCCCTAGCATATCTTGTGTCTTTCCCCACTTTATCTTCTACTGTTCCCCCACCGGAACTACTGGCACAACCCCCCTGTTCCCTTTCCAAGGCGGGTTACACATAAATGAATAATCATTGGACTCTCTATTATTCAAAGGCTTCCTTCTCCACTTGCTATCTGGTTTTTTGACTTGATAATTTTTTTTTAATCGTGTTAAATCTGTTCTAAGTCCAGCCCCCCCCACCCCCATTCTAGTTATATGCTCCGTGTTGGTCGAGTAATGGCATATGTCCAATAGTAATATCTTAATGTATTTATTTATTTAGTTAGCCATTCTAGACCATGTTATTAATGTCCAACATACCGCGAAGCGTCACGAACAATATTTGAACCCTATATAAAATAAAATATATTATTATTATTATAAAAAATTATGTTCGTTATGTCGGCGGACTGACCATGTCACTCCTGAGAATAGCCAGCTCGCTCTTCCAGTCGATGCGCTGCGTGTTGAGCGGGTAGTGCTGCTGGTGCGGCGCGGAGTCACCAACCATGATGATGGCGCGTTGACTGCCGGGAGTCCACGCGAGACTCTCGCGAACTTTCCTGAGCACCAGTTCGTAACATTCCTGCCAGGAGGCGCCACCCTTCGCGATGGGCAGCGACGATACGAACTGGGCAACCTGGGAACGACCAGGGTGCAATTTTACTTAGGTCTGCCGTTTCACGTACCGCGGGGCAGTCCGAGTTGCATATAGAACTGGATTATAATAATTTACAGTGTGGGTTTTTGTTTTTGTGAAAGCATAGCAACACAGTTTATGATCCCCCTTTATGCAGATGTGACCTTCACAATCATTCGCTATTACCCGTATCTGTATCATTTGTAGGGTTGAAGAAGGAATGTTGGTGGTGGTCATACAACTGTCTTGCGCAAAGTATATGACGAATGTCGATTGCTATTTCCAAGGCACCCTTATATCAAGAACTGCGTCAGCCATATAAATGGTTTACAACAAAGGGTTTTAAATTGTTTGTTCGCTCAATAATATTTGTAACGTACAATCCATATAGAAGCTGTGTACGTTGGTAGGACTGCTTAAGAATATGGGATGTCTTCTGGCAGAATATGCATGCTAAATTATTCAAAATGGTTCAATGCAAACATTTAAGTTATTTATAAATATATTTTATATCACCATTCTTCCTGCACGAACTGACACGTACTTCGTTCGTGTTTTTCGTGAAGTCGAGCTGCTGCGTCACGTACGGTTGTGTGTCATAGTCGCCGTGAGCAAGCACCGCCAGTCGCAGCTGGGGCAGGTCACCAAACAACCGCTCGGCCACGGTCGCCATGGTGCTCTGTATGATGGCCAACAGACTCGCCTTCGACTCGGTCGTGTCCAGCGTGACGACCACCTCTAGCGGCTGGCCGACGAACTGTCGCAGCTGAGACCGCACACTCTGACGACTGTCACGTACATTAACTAGTGTTAACTTAGAATGTGGACAAAGTTTAAGACAAACGTAGGCCATGTAACATCAAGATAGCCAGACAGTGGACGTCGGATGCACTACAAAAGTGTCAGAATATGTCAAATTTGAGAAAATCACAATCAAACAAACAAACTTTGTGCCAAACATGATGAACGTCCATACATGCTCAATTCATGTAACTAACTCATTTTAACTAATATGTGCAGTCGGTGTAATAATAGTGCGTATTTTTATTAAAATAATCGAAAGAATTAATTTTGTTCGTTAGATCGGGTAACTTGTGAACAACGTTATGCAATAGCATATAGAGCCAGACAATTTATCCCCTTTTAGCTGAATTTAGAACGGATCCGGTAAAAAATAATTTTATTGTTTATCCGATGATTTCACCAGAACTAAATAACAAATTTGTACAAACGAACTGGCTCGTCGCACACAAGATAAGTTAGATATTTCGCAAAATTAATCTGGAACGAGACGAGCGAAAATGTCGAATTGATGAGGGACCATTTGTTTATCACACGCACGTTCGTCCTTGTGTCGTCTGCTCCGCAGTAGGTTGTCGGTCGACGGACGGCCGGGCTGGTTCTGGTCGAGTCTGCTCCGTGGAAGGGTGGCGGTCAATGGACGGTCGAGTCTGGTCCGGTGTACCCTGGTCCATGGAGGTCTGGGCGTCGACGGGCGATCTAGCCGAGGCCTCCATCCCCATTGTTACTGCCGATGTCGCCTTCACAGAGGCAGTCTCCGCCATCGCTTGTACCGGTTGTGACGCCGGCTTTTAAAGCGAAACAAGAAACATGGTTTTCGGCCTATGCACCTATAACAGTTAATAAAACCATATGTAACTACAATCAAGAATACGACGCTAGTGGTTGACAAGGAAAACCTTGTTGAGCACACTGCATTTTAGTTCATGGGTCGCATCATACGTTTAGACAACCTTACGTTACGAATGCGTGTTCAACAAATGAATATATGTTAGTTTTGTAAACACCTAGTCACATATTTTCCAATAGGATGTAGCCAAGCTGTTTGCGTCTAATTTTTTTTAATTGAGAGAGTATAATAATAATAAAATAAAATAAATGTATATATATCGAATATAATAAATATAATAATGTGATAACATATGCTCTTTGTAAACATCCTACAATGCAGGATCGGGTTTAAGGTTCCAAGATTAATGTAATCGGTAAATTAAAACCAAACAAGTGCTGTGTTAGAAGAGATAGGGTGTATAAATAGCATTGATTTATTTTGTTAGATATCGATTGTGTGTGCGTGCGAGTGTGCGTGCGTGCGTGCGTGCGTACGAGTCTGTCTGTATGTGTGCGTGTGCGCGCGTGCGTCCGTGTGTGGTGCGTGGCATGTTTGTCTTTCTGTGTGTTAGTGTGCGTTCGCACGCGTGTGTACGTGCATTCGTGTATGTGCGCGTCTGTTCGTGCGTGCGTGCATGCGTACGTACGTGCGTGTGTGCGTGCGTATATGTGTATCCAGTAATTATTGTTTAGTATGTAAAGGAGACACATTTCCATTGCCTCACCTTTGTAGGTACGTTCGAACGTGCCGATGCCGTTGATCGCTTTGATATTGATGGTTTGTGCAACGACGGTCTGAGAAACGATGGTCTGTGAGACGATGGTCTGTGAGACGATGGTCTATGAGACGATGGTCTGTGCGATGACGGCGTAGGCGACGACGGCGGGGGCGACGGCGGGGAGTAGGACCTCGAGGGGTGTCTCATGGGAATTCTTGTCATCGCTGATATACTGTCTTCCTTGAGCAGATTGTCAAACATCCGCCGCATTACATCCGCCTGACGTCGACTCATCTTCTTCTGCGTGTTTACGTGTTCCTCCAACTTCTGCAGAGCAACACCGTTAACAGGTTACGTTGTCATCGAGTTTACTACCACCGGTTTACACGAGCCATTTGTTCCCCAATAGGACAAGCGTCACCGCGTCGCACGACGACGTCTAGCTAAATTGTTAATGGCGTCGCTGATCGGTCTCGTGAGGGTGTTTGCACGACTGATTATTGCACCGCGATACCTCGCGACAGCGTGTCGGACGACCAGTTGGACAATTAATCGCTCGACACTAAAATGAAATCGGCGTCATGGGTTGTGTCTCCATCGAGAGGACCAGGGTTCGAATTAAGCTGCTGCCGTTTCAAAGCTTTTACAATTTCTTTAATTCCAATGTCAGGGAAGTACACGATCCCATAAATGTGTAAATGTGTACCCTGTCATGGACTTACAAACTATAACACGCACTGGGTCAATTCTGTATAGATAGGCGCTGAATTAACTGTTGTTTTGATAATGGTAAACTAGTTCTGATAATGATAAACTAGTTCTGATAATGGAACACAGCGCCACAAGTGTCTTGACAAGAGATAATACATAATAATAATAATAATTATTATTATTATTGATTAACTATTAGTTTATTATTATGCATAAACAGGCACTCGTTGTAAATGGTTTTCGTATGTCTTGTCACTTCAAGACTAAAATCACAACATCGTTTGCTTCCATTTCCAGCTACGTTCATTCCAATTAGTTCAAGTGTCACTGTTCCACTACACCGCACTTAGTCTCGGTTCATTGCACCACACAATTTCATTAAATCAACAGTGCTTGTACAACACAAATGCGTATGTACTATTGAACTAACCTTCAGCCTAATTTCTTTTTCACCAGTCTCGCGAAGACATATGGCTCTCACGGCGGTATCGACCAACGTGTGGAACTTGCCGAGCTGGATGTGTTTACCTAGAGTGGTAGCCCCCAGGTGGCGCCAGAAGAAGCCAGCGTCTTTGTCCGCGAGCATCTGTATGCCGTACACGTGGACCCCCTGGCGAACAACGGCGAAACGTTTGACCTAGTTTGACCCAGTTTATATTTATCACTAATAAAAAAAATTAATGTACAATATGGAACAGCTTCTCTTTTAATTAGTGTGAGTGTGTGTCCAACAGTGTCCAAGTTCAAGTACCTGGGTTCAGTTATCACAGATGAGAGGTCCAAACCTGAGATCATTTCAAAGATTGCCCATACAACAGCAGCGATGACAAGGCTGAAACCAATATGGAAAGATAAAAACATCACCCTTCGATCCAAAATCAGACTGATGCGATCACTTGTCATGTCAATATTTCTATACGCATGCGAGACATGGATTCGTACAGCCGAACTGCAAAGACGAGTACAAGCCATGGAAATGAGGTGCTATCGAAAGATCCTTTGCATCTCATACAAGGACCATGTAACCAACAAAGAGGTCCATAACAGAATCAAACAAGCCATTGGGCCCTATGAAGACCTCTTAACGACGGTAAAGAGACGGAAGCTGACATGGCATGGGCACGTCTCACGAACATCCGGCATGACAAAGACCATCCTGCGAGGCACCGTTAGGGGAGCAAGAAGACGAGGAAGACAGAGGAAGAGGTGGGAGGACACATCAAAGAGTGGACAGGCCTGGACTTCTCAGACAAAGGGTGGCTGACGACAGGAAGAAGTGGAGACAGCTGGTTTCAAGGTCATCGGTGGTGCCCCAACGACACTACGAGTTACGTGATTGATGATGATGATGAGTGTGTGTGCGTGGGTGCTTGCATGCGTGTGTGTGAGCGTGTATGGGGGGACGCTTGCGTGCGTGGATGCGTGTGTTAATTACCGCTCCGCTCAATGCTGCTAACTCCCTCCTCCAGTCGATGTGTCCCTGGTTCTCCTTAT
>OY759271.1:26693138-26703138 GCA_963662155.1 Lamellibrachia columna | reverse complement strand
TGATTCGCAACACGGGTTTTCTGTTGATCAAAATGAAGCTTTAATTTCATTACGTTACACATTTACGGTTTTTACAATTCCAAGTGTGTGATTTCACAAGTGCCTGTCGGTGAACACGCCCTATTCACGAGGTGAGTCTCTTGTCAGTACACGGAGGTAACGCACACAACATCTTCATAAAGTCTTAGTCAGCTAACGTGTATCACTGCGATCGCGGCGATGGTCTGATGAATTTGCTGATTCTGGCGACTGGCACCGGATTCCCAGAAGACGTATTCCTGTTGTCACAAAACAGGAACGTCACCACACAGATGTTTGACCAAATAATGCGATTCTGTAGATAATGGTAAAATATTTGGCGGGGGGGAGAAAGAAAGGGGAAGAGAGCGATAAAGAGAGTGGGAGAGAGATAGGGAAAGAGAGAGGGGGGAGAGATAGGGAAAGGGGTATGAAGAGAGAGAGAGAGAGAGAGAGATGGGGGGGAGAGAGAGAGGGGGCAGCGAGAGCGAGAGGGGAGAGAGATTGAGAGATGAAGAGAGGGAGAGGGGGGGAGGAGAGTGAGGTATATATATATATATATATATATATATATATATATATATATATATATATATATATATATATATATCTATATATATATATATATATAATGGTATTGATTTCGAAAATTATGCTTATTCCTTGAAATTATGGTGTGTGTTTGTTTTATTCATGTCATTCCAACAGATAGTGCCTACACGAATGCTAAACGTGTACGCACCTATACGAAAGCGACGTAAACTTACAGCGTTAAATCACATTATTTAGGTCGGGCGTGTACAAGTTGTTCGTTCTCGTAGAACTTCACTGGCATTCTTTCGACCTCATTGATCATATCACCCTCCAGATGTCCGCCTGGGAGAGATACAACACACATTTCAGTTAGCAATCAAGCATCTGCCAAAAATGCCTTGCGGGGATATAACGTCACAGTGTAACAATATCTGATAAGTTTGGATATCAAAGGTAACTTTAAACGCTGTCGTTCCCGGATATAGTCACATTAACTTACGTTCATCATATCAAATATAATATAAGTTTATAAAATACAAATTTATACATATATACCATATTAAGCTATGAACATTTAGCGAAACCTTTTGCTCATCATAATTGTATTCGCTTACGCACTGCGGCATTGCTGCATCACGGAGAATGCTGTCTACCGGGAATGAACAGTCGACATTTTGTCAGAGATTGTTACCTGAAAAAGATCAAAAACATTGTATATATATATATATATATATATATATATATATATATATATATATATATATATATATATATATATATATATATATATATATATATATATATATATATATATATATATTATATGTATGTATATATATATATATATATATATATATATATATATATATATATATATATATATATATTGTTACAAAACACGCTCACACTGAGCATAGTGTATAACTACTGCTGGTTCACACCACGATACAAAGACGGGTTTGTCATCACCATCTACTTAACGTGATGGTTTGGTCGCCGAGTTGTCCGGCTCCCTCCCTCCCTATCTCCCTGACTCCCACTCCCTCCCTCCTTCTCTCCCTCTATCCTACACACCTCGCTCCCTCCCTCCACCTCTATCTCTCTCCGTCCCTCTCTCCCTCACTCCCCGCCCTTCCTCCTATACACCTCCCTCCCTCCCTCTCTCTCTCTCTCTCTCTCTCTCTCTCTCCTTCACTCCCCTCCCTCCCTCTTTCCCTCCCTCTTGCACACCTCCATCCCTCTTTCCCTCCCTCTCTCCCTGCCTCCCTCTCTCCCCGCCCTCCCCCTTCCTCCAACAAACATCGCTAACTCCCTCCCCTCTTCACCTCCTCCCCTCCTCTCTCCCTACTTCATTTACTTTACTCACTCCCCCTCTATTTATGTGTATGCATAAACTTGATCTACATTCTCTTAGCGAGTCATACTAGTTGCGTTTCGTTACCTTGTTGGGCAGCGTGACAGCGCGGTGACCGCCACGACGACTGTGCGCCGACCAGGCGTAGTCGTACAACTTCATCATGTGTGCCTGCATCACAGAGTAATAGTTTTAACGATTTCACATTAAATATTCTTGTTTACGATTCCCAGTTTGATATATATATATATATATATATATATATATATATATATATATATATATATATATATATATATATATATATATATATATATATATATACAGAAGCTGAGTGGTAGATGAATAAGACCAGCAGAATAAGCAACAGAAACAACAACAACAAAAGCAGCAGATAAAACAACAACAAAAGCAGCAGAAACAGCAACAACAAAAGCAGCAGAAACAACAACAACAAAAGCAGTAGAAACAACAACATCAAAAGCAGCAAAAACAACAACAACAAAAGCAGCAGAAAGAATAACAACAAAAACAGCAGAAACAACAACAAAAGCAGCAGAAACAGCAACAACAAAAGCAGCATAAACAATAACAACAAAAGCAGCATAAACAGCAACAACAAAAGCAGCAGAAACAACAACAATAAAAGCAGCAGAAACAACAACAACAAAAGCAGCAAAAACAACAACAACAAAAGAAGCAGAAACAGTAACAACAAAAACAGCAGAAACAACAACAAAAGCAGCAGAATCAGCAACAACAAAAGCAGCAGAAACAACAACAACAAAAGCAGCAGATAAAACAACAACAAAAGCAGCAGAAACAACAACAATAAAAGCAGCAGAAACAACAACAACAAAAGCAGCAGAAACAACAACAACAAAAGCAGCAGAAACAGTAACAACAAAAACAGCAGAAACAACAACAAAAGCAGCAGAAACAGCAACAACAAAAGCAGCAGAAACAACAACAACAAAAGCAGCAGAAACAACAACAACAAAAGCAGCAGAAGCAGCAGAAATAAAAGCAACAACATCAAAAACAACAACAGCAGCATCAAAAGCAGCAGATACATCAGTAGAAGATGCAGCAAAACAACAACAACAACAACAACAACACAAATACCACCACACAAAGGGTCTTACACCAACAGCAGTCGTCCGGACGACGACTCACTAACCTTCGTCTTCTGTGCGCTGTTCGCTTTCGATGGTTTCCGGATCTTTGCCCTGCGCACGTACAGCGAGCACCCACGCTTGATGATGCGGTTGATCTGACGGGCGATGTGCTCCTGACGCAGGAAGTACGTGTCGAGACGGATGTTCTGGAAGCCGACACTGCCCTGGCGACGACAGCAACGCCGATACAATCAAATTACAATATACTCACCGTGTTTTGCATCTGACGATGGCGTCGCACATATTTGGTTCGGAATAAACCGGTGATCTTTTACGAATGTTGAGCATAATCTTGTTTCAAATGCATTTAAAATACAAACTTAATTTTTTTAGTAATTATAATTTGTCGATTCTGGTATACACTTCTAGTATTGCTTAATTAGCCTTAATATTTGTAACATACCGTTAGATAGACAGGATACTTTTGATCTTCTTGCGGTGGTTCGACACTGAATTCATACACGGCGGGCACACCCATGTCGTTAAGTACCTTTGAGAGAAATGGACAATAATAAAAGAGAACGTGTCGAAATGATGCTGTCATTAAAACGAAGCAAACGAAAAGTCAGAAACCGTGAAACGTCGTGAACTGTTTAAAATAGCAGATACACATGGTGTGCTAATGTAGATGTATATAGTTTTATTTCCCGTGCATTCTTATACGAGTGAATATGCATGGGTTCGGGCTATCTCATTCGTAGGTTTGTCAGTGTGTACTTTTGTGCGTCTTTGTGTGTGCCTGTAGTAGCTATCCAAGATAACAGCTAGCTTCTAATATGATATGTCATTGATACAAAATCACTTGTCAAAGGTCCTCATTCTGTCAAAACAGAATGTTTGTTTGCGACTTTGCTTTGGTTTTGTGTATGTTACTTAATACGTCACAAGTAGTCTATTTCATAGAACTGCGCATGCGCTTATCGTTCCCGTTGTTTAACAGGTCAACCCTCACTCAGTCAACCGTTGAAATGACCGGAATCTCCAACTTTTAAAATTAACCACTATGGCTTTTTTCGCTTTAATTAACGTTTTGCATGATTGTAAAAAAAAAGTGTTCTGGGAATGACACCACCAAAATACATAAGCGTCTTCACATCAGCTTCATACTGCAACATCTCACTGACAAAGGTTCGATATTTCAAACGTTCCAACCTTGCGGGTTGAATACGGTTACTTCTTGACAAATAAAATCACTGGAATCAGCTAACCTGTGTGTTTTAAGCGCTACATTCGGTATGTGTACAGTGGTCTGACCCCATTTCACAATACCAGCATGCCCTGATCCTTACCCGAATGTTCCGGTACCCTGGTCCATTGTGGCGTTTCACCCAGCCGGGTGTCTTGCTGGGCGGCCGCTTGCCTTGCATGAGAACGACCCAGTCGCACCAATCGAGCGAGCTGAGCAGCGACTCGGACTCGTCCGCCGCCTCTCGTGAGATCCTCGTGCTGGGAGACGGAGACCGACTCCGAGACTTCTTCTCCGGCGGCGGTATGGTCGACTTGCTGCCGTCGTCTCCGGGGCGCTTTTTCCCTCGTTTGCTGTCCGCCACGTCCTTCACTCTAGTCGACTCGACCGTGTCCTCTTCCTGGTCGTGGACTTCGATGACGATGCCAGAATCTGATGTCTCGGTGACGGCGGGCGCTGTCTTCTGCTTCTTCTCCTTGATCGCCTTCTTCGACGTCTTCTTGGCGCTGTCGTCGGCGTGTTGCGGCGGCGGTAGCGGCGGTGGCGGTGGTGGCGGCGGTGGCGGCGGTGGTGGTGGCGGCGGCGGTGTCTTGCTGCCGAGCGCCTGGAAGAGTCGTCTCACGGTCGAGTCGCGGCTCTTCGCCCAGTCCTCCGTAGCCACCTCCGATGCGTACGTCTGCAGGACGAACGATTGGTGAAATGATGGCAATGACAATGGTAGCAACGACGATGATGATGACGATGACGGTGGTGATAATGCAGATGATGACGATGGTTGTGATAACTATGGTGATGATGAAAATGATGATCGTTGATTAAAATGGTGATGAGGACGACGACGACAACAATGATGATGATGATGAAGACGAGGATGATGTTGATGATGGCGATGATGGTGATGATGATAATGATGACGATTGTAGTCATAGCAATAATGGTGATGAATATGATGACACTATCAGCGAGATGTTGGAGCTGTACCTGGAGTGTGTCTTTGTTAAACTCCTTGTAGACGATGGCCAACAACATAACAGTGACGAGTGGCTCGGTGAAGCCGACGTCGAGATGTTTGCCACCGGACTTGTCAGAGATATACTTCCAGAAGTGGGTCGCTTCTGAGTCGTTGTACACCTGCACGCCGTATATCCGCGCTTTCTGTCGACAGAAGACGTCGTTGGCGATCAACCAATCAACCAATCAAACAATCGATAAATCAACCAATCAACCAATCGATCCAGCAAACAATGTGTCTGAACAAATGTTAAATCACGGTGTTTATCAATTTATGGTGCAAAGTGCTGCAACTAATTACCAGCTAGTATTACAAAGATGTTGATAAATACAAAATGTATATGATTAGAAAATATTAATAAAATGTTAAAAAGTATTTTATTGTCGCCAAATCGGCCAAAACAATATTTGTATGTGGTGATTTCCACATATATTTGTACAGTGTGGGTTTTTACTGATCTGATGGGCTTTATTGATAAACCCACAAGAATCACATATATCCCAGCTACGCTAATCGATAATATTTTTACTAACGAACTCGACATGCTTCTGGTACTGTAATTAATGACATAAATGATCACAATATTTGCAATATGTGAATATAAAATAAACATAAATGTTAAAAAAGAAGTTAATCATGTTAGAATAATAAATGAAGATAGATTAGCTTCGTTTAGTGTACAATGTTCAAGCCTGGGATGATGTTCTAAACACTAATGATGTAAATCATGCTTATGATACGTTCCTGCACATATTTATACATTTGTTTAATAGATATTGTCCAGTGAAAACAGTACTGAAGGAAAGTTGCATTAACAAATAGCCATGGACGAATGGACTAAAACGTGCTTGTGCAAAGTAAAAGAAGCTGTACAAAGCATTTATTATATCTCAATCTTCTGAAGTGGAACTAAAATGCAAAACATATAAAAACAAACTGACATCTGTATTAAGGTGCTCTTAACCTGTCAAGGATGTGTCTATTTATGATTATTTGGGGGAAGGATGCATTGGGAGTATGTTTCTAAGTCCGGTTGATGAGCATTATTAGAACTGTACAACAATTTAAAAACAAAGTATCAACGGATTTTACTGATATTAATATGAATATGGACAAAACAATTATTACTGAAATTGTAAAACCCTTAACTCACATATGCAATGTATCTTTTCAAACAGGTGTGTTCCCCAAACAAATTTCAATTGCCACCAAAGTTATTCCAGTATTTAAAGCTGGGGTTAAGTGTGTATTCACAAATTATAGACTTATCTCTTTACTACCGCAACTTTCCAAAAATCTGGAGAAACTATATAATGCTAGATTGGAATTTTTTTTAATAGGTACGATTTACATTGCCCAGTATGGGTTTAGATCTAATATGTCAACCTCTCATGCTATTTTAGAATTGGTTGAAATTACTAATTATCTAGACAATGATAAATATTCTATTGGTGTATTTATATATCTCAAGAAAGCATTCGATATAGTTGATCATGAAGTACTGGCAAAAAATAAAATTTCTATGGCGTTCGTGGATTGTGAGTTATTTAGAAAATAGATCACAGTTTGATCAGTATAAAAAATTGCAATTCTGAGGTATTAGGGTGTGTTGTGGTGTACCACAAGGTTCCATCTTAGGACCGAAATTATTTATAATGTATATCAATGACATTTACAATGCTTCAAAACTGTTTCAGTTTATTTTATTTGCAGACGATACGAACATGTTCTATTGTAATAAAGACATCAGTGAACTTATCCGACAGACAAATGCTGAGCTGGATAAGCTCAATGTGTCGTTTTCAGTGAATAGATTACTATTAAACATAGCAAAAAACAAATTACATGATATTTGGAAATCGCGCATTGAAAACGTATCTCTGCAAAAAATAAACAAGGTCACAATTAATAAAATTTAAGCAACTAACTTTTTAGATGTATTAACTGATGACAAATTAATATGGAAACATCATATTTCTATCTTGAAATCTAAACTTTCAAAGTGGTATGCGATTATGTACAAATCTAGTTTCTTAATTGACAGACGTGGAATGTGTATTTAATACTAATCTCTCTTTTCGCCTTACATTATGTATTGTGCTGAAATATGGGGAAATACATTTGCAGCAAACTTAAAATGCTTAGTCTTGTTACAGAAAAAGGTTGTAAGATTAATCTGTGGTGCTCAGTGGTTGGACCATACATCTAGAAATTATGTATAAGGCATTTAACAATTCATTGCCAAACAACATACAAAAGCTTTTCGATTTGTATGACCCTATCTATATGACCCGACAAAAATGTGTATTTAAGCAAAAGTATGCACGCACTAATCTAAAAACAATGTGTATATCAATTAACGGTGTAACGTTATGGAATTCCATTGACAGTTCATTAATTCATTGCAAGAGTGTTCATCTTTTCCAAAAGAACTATACCGCTCAAGTATTGCACAGCTACATAACCAATGAGTAACCCGATTATGGTGAAAAAATGAATTGTATTGCACTAATCTCTTTAAAACACTTACACTTGTATAATTGTATTATTTAGTGTCACTTATAAATGACAGGGCAAGCGACATAAACATTGCCTTCTTTTTGCTCTCTTCCTACTTTTTAAGCTTGTACTGTTGTTTAAAATTCAGTTGTGTTTGTATGTTTACTGTTGATGTTGTTGAAATAAATTTTATTATTATTATTATCAGATTTGTTCTTCTAACAATACAATATAAATCGGGAGAGGGGGAAGGAAGTAGAAGCACGCGTGACGTCATTTAATCGTGGATTAGTCCTAGCGTTACAAGGCGAGCTAAAAAATAGCCTACTTACGCGTCACATACCAATATAGTTGTTCATATAATAATAATTAATAATAATAATAATAATAATAACATCTACTACATGAACGCACTGGGTCCCATCACAGAATATGATATTAATAAAAGCGCCCCCCGCCCACACATATCCAAATATTGGCGACAAAACAGTCCCGATTGAAGATCAACTTACCTTGTCCTTGGCGAGACCTGCCACCTCGGCCCTGTAATCGATGTGGCTGGTGTTGAGCGGATAGTGCGGCTCGTGCGGGGACGAGTCGCCCACCATGATGATGATTCTCCGACTGCCCGGCCGCCACGTGAGGTTTTCCCGGGCATGCTGAAGTACCAATTCGTAGCACTCCTGCCAGTGGCCGCCAGTCGTATCTTCCATGGCGTGCACGAACTGCACAGAACGTCGGGAAAGCTCAACTCAGCTCAAACGTACCTTATTATTACTGGCCCGAAACAACAGAGAAACCGGGATATCAACCGCTTTCCGGATGCATTGCACGTCGGTGATATCGTGTTGTTGTCATCAGATACGTAATACGTTCGTAATCTAGGTATTTTCTTTGACAGCGACTCCTGTGTCCTAATGTACGTGATCTCCGTCGAATTCGGCATCTCATTACTCACATACCTTTATTGTTTTGCTAAGATAATATGATCTGAACTAATTAGTAGCTGCCTTGACTGTTGTAACTCATTGGCAAACTACATTACGTAAAGAGACTCTGGGAGCCTCGTTTATAACCCCTACTAAAACAGTTACATTGCCTTCCAGTTACATATCGTATCAGTTTTAAACTGTCCAGTGTTGCATATCGTGCTCTACCTACATAAACAGCCGCGATATATATGAAAATCCTCATGCAACACAGATCATATATCTCATAACAACGTGTTGTTCCTTAATCTGGGGAAGCACGCTTTCCCTGTAGCTGCGCCCACAAATCTGGAACGAACTCACTTTATGAAGTTTTGCTAGGCACACCGAAACGAGAAAGCCATGCATTCACCTACCTGCACAACCTCCTGTTGTTTGTCCGTGAAGTCGAGACACTGGATGATGTAGTTAGGCGAGTCGTAGTCTCCGTGCGCAAATACGGCGAGGCGAAGGTCTGGAATATCGCTGAAGAGTCGTGACGTGATGAATGCGATGTCCTGTCTCACCCGTTCGATGACGCCGATCATGGACAGCGTCGTGTCGAAGGAGAAGACGACATCTAGCGGGCCGGAGTCCGATTTACTGCATGAACGAAACATTCGGTTAGTGTGTCAAGCATCGCATAAACACAAGTATGTTTGTCGTAGCGTCGGTTATCCAGGCTCCGTGATGTGGCGCCACTGTTTGTCCCACACATCGGAGCATGGATTCAAACTGTACTTTTCATTGTGACGAATATCGGTGGTTACTCAGAGTCTGGGTAGCCAATCTTCTCGTTCATGAAACTAAAATTGACCAAACCATTCAAACGTCTGACTTCCTCCCTCCCAGCTACAGAGCCTTCCGCAAGGATCTGGGGGGGGGGGTAATGCTCAGGGGCGGATCTAGGCTTGTTTGCGGGGGGGTCTCAGTCAGTCGTAGCCATATGTCATCTACTTACGAACCGGGGGGTGGGGGGGGGGGTGGGCGACACATGTGTCCTTTTACTTACGTAAGGGTTAATGTTGGCTGGCTGCTAATACTTCAGTCATTACGTTTACGTTAGGATCAGTTTCGGCCTTATATTGAACGAAAATATCTTGTCCACAGTTGTGCTATAAAAAATGCCAAAACTGTTACAAGCCAATATCCAAATCTAACTCTTAGTAGAGCTATCCAAGCATGGGCAGACTTGCCTCATGTCGGGGCAAGTCCGCCCAGGGGCCTGGGCAAGTTCGCCCCACACGTACT
>OY759271.1:26670638-26688138 GCA_963662155.1 Lamellibrachia columna | reverse complement strand
GTGCGTGCGTGCGTGTGTGTGTGTGTATGTGTATGTTACGTTATTCCTCCTAGACGGTTTTCATCTGGGGTGTCAAACCTTCAGGGGTTCGTCTACGACCCCAGGAAGGAGTCGTGATACTTTATTTATTCGAAATTCACCCCGCTATTATCACGAATCGTAGAATGACCATGAATCGTAGATTATTCGCAACGCCAAGCATGTTTTCTACGATTGTCCTAAGTTACGCAAACCGTCCACTGCTCAGTGACAATAAGTAACAAGTCGGAAGCAATCATTATCATTACTACTACTACTACTACTACTACTACTACTACTACTACTACTACTACTACTACTACTACTACTACTACTAATACTACTACTACTACTACTACTACTACTACTACTACTACTACTACTACTACTACTACTACTACTACTACTACTACTACTACTACTACTACTACTACGACTACGACTACTACTACTAATCTGTCACCTGAGCCTAGCCCTCACCTTCAACGAGTCCAGACCGCTCTCCCTGTATACTGTCGCCAGTATGGCCATGGCAACGAGACTGTTGGAGCGCTCTAGTTCTAAACGAGTGCCGTTCGTTCCGTCCGCCAAGCCTGTCCAGAACACATCAGTATCCTTCTTGTCTGACGACAGCTGGACACTGTAAGCCCGGATATGCTGGTACTGTCGACGGAAACAGACACGTGGCACAACGTGAACGCGGTTCCACTCGTGTGTTCATTTTACTTCCTTAATTCAATGTTTTCGCTCGTGCCGAGTTAGAATAATTTCACGAAAAATAAAAAAGATACAGTGTAAGCGTGTCGTGTTAGCTCGCTTGTGCAAATGTTTCATTTAATGTTGGTGATATCGACCGCCAAACAATTAAATTACTTTGTTTAGACTGATACCTACGCTATACAAGACCGCTTATTATTATTATTGTTGTTGTTACTACTACTGCTACTACTATTACTACTGTTACTGCTACTACTACTATTACTACTACTACTACTACTACTACTACTACTACTACTACTACTACTACTACTACTACTACTACTACTACTACTACTACTACTACTACTACTACTACTACTATACTACTACTACTACTACTACTACTACTACTACTACTACTACTACTACTACTACTACTACTACTACTACTACTACTACTACTACTACTACTACTACTACTACTACTACTACTACTACTACTACTAAAACCTGCGACGTGCTTCGATGGCGACGACTACGCCACCTACCATCAGGTTGTCGACCTCCTTGCGCCAGTCGATGGCGTCCGTGTTGAGTTCGTAGCTCGCCTCGTGCGGCATCGCGTCTCCTATCATGATGAGAGCGCGTTGACTGCCGGGAGACCAGGCTAACTTGTCTTGCACTGCATACAAAAACCGCCAGAGGTATTCACACAAATAGGAAGACTTTCTTTGGATCAAACTGTGTAATTATATTTTTATTACTGATGGCATTGACATTAAAAATTACACATTCTACCGATAACGACACTGCGACAATATATTACGCTAGCAGTATCGAACGTATTAAACAAACAGTTCTACAGTACCTATATTGTTTAAATTACATAAATGATTGTGTTACTAGAGCAAGATGATATAGTGTCATTGAAGTTCAGAGACCACTTTAGAGGTTTACACTCCAGGAATGGTAAGCAAATCACTCTTTCCATTAAAACAATGTATTAGTAGTAAAATCCAAGGAAGTTCATACATACAAATTCGGTCGTCAATTTAATCAGTAGAATCATCCATCAAAACTTTGCAACTTTAGTTAAAACAACTCCCATGTCGCATGCAGCCAATGACCCGTGATTTAACATAACAACACATGACTGTAGCCAATCATATACAGCCTAAAGTACCTTCACGGAGCACGAGTTCGTAGCACTCTTGTTCGTGTCCGCCTGTCGTTGGCTCTAGCGCCTTGACGAAGTCCGTCAGCTCGGAGGCTTCAGCCGTGAAGTCAACGTAAGTCGTCGAAAACGCGTCGCTTTCGTAATCCGCATGAGCAACGATTGCCAGCCGCAGATGATTGATATCCTGGTGGGGAGAAACTAATTATTTTACTTCGGGGTAGATGGTAGACGGACAAAGTGAGAATGTAACCTTTTGGAGGATTTTAGCACCTCAGAAAAAGTAGTTCTGAACAGGAAAAATACACTTTGTGGACTGCAACATTTGTGCTGGCACCTGTTTAAACTTGTCTAAACCTGTTTAAACTTGTCTCAACCTGTTAAAACTAGTTGCTTGCTGGCAGCGTGTGCACGTGGCAGTGATGCAAGGATCCCCTGTGTACGAAAACAGCGATAAATGACTTCCATGTTGAATTTCTCGAAACCTAAAATTGTAGAATTAGACGAACACGCTATTGCAGGTCGATGACAAGACACCCATCTAGGTGTACAGTTTTTATTCGAACCTATAATAAACTGTCATCTCCGTCGCACATCGTACATTCGCCGCTTTTACAAATATTAGTAACATACCCGGAAGAGTCGACATATGATGTCGCAGATGGAATTCTGCAGTTGTTCGAGGGTGTCCGCCATGGAAACTGTGCAGTCGATGGAAATTACAATCTCCATGATTCGGTCATCGACATTGCTGTCGCTGGATGCAAGCAGTAAAACACGCGTTGATACTATCGTCAGTTACAACAACTGCGGCGGCGGCGGCGGCGGCGGCGGCGGCGGCGGCGGCGGCGGCGGCGGCGGCGGCGGCGGCGGCGGCGGCGGCGGCGGCGGCCAGTATTTCGTCGCAGTTTCGAGAGTTACAACAAGATATATTGAGAGGCGGCACCAAGTACCAAGGCATAGATGGATATTTATTTATGTGATAATGTTGTGTCTCTTGAAATTTGATCAATAAGTTTTCCCGTCCTGATGTTTGCTGGTAATAATAATCATAATCATAAAGTGCTTTATTTGACTCATAATTTTCGTTTGGAATATTTCGAAAATCACCATTCATTAAGCCTTAGTTTTGACATAAATAAATAAAATAAACATAAACATAAACCTCGTTTATAAATGCATAGTGGCAATTGCTGCAAGATAGCTTTTAACCTAAAGTATTGCTTTAGATCCCTGCGGTTGGCAATGACACATATTATTTGTACCAGCTGTGAAAGGCGTTTGACGACAGACCCGGTGCTCCGAACTGTACTAACCGTGGCTTTGTGTCCGGCTTAGCGGCGCGGGCCCTCTTCCTGTGGTGAGGCCGACACATTGCAGCTGGGTCCGATGTCAGCGAATCGTTGTCGTCGGTATAAAGCACTCTAAAACTATGGCGCAGTATGTCGTAGCGTCTGCCTGTCCCTCTGTACGCTAATATTTCGTCTTCGTAAGCCTAAAGGCATAGCAGGCAATTAATAATAATAATAATATCAATATCATTAACAATAACAATAATACCCGTGATATCATGATATCACGCGCAAACGTCATCACCAGAGCGAGGGATGTGTGTGTATATTCAGTGCAAATACAAGTTTGTAAATACGTCGCATGCGTATACATAAAAAGTGTCGCGATTTGTCGCGCAACGCGCCGCATTCATGACGTAGATCACGAATACTTGAATAGTTGTCACAGGTGCCAAATCTGAGCGGTGCTCATAAGACTGATAACGTAAATCCATAAGATCGCAAACAATCCCTTATGATTATCTCTACGTCCGCTGGTTTGTGTTCCTGTTCAATATTGATATGTTGCTCCACAGCCAACACTATTGATACCAGCATGTAAACGTATCAGTGTTAACAAGGGTCACTTGTTGAACAAGCAAAATACACATTTGGGACCAAACTGACTTTGTTAGAGTTTAGGTTAATTCATTTCAATTTCTTAATTGTCTACCAGTGATACAATTCCACTTTGTGTAATAATTGGGGTAGATATTTCGAGTCTGAGACACCGATTTACCACCGATCAGTATACAATTGTGTTTAAAATGGTATTTTTAAAAGTTTTTTTTTGTTTTGAGTATAGGACTTGAATTATAAAAGCATGATGTTTATTGGGAACATGAACTATAAATGGTAGGCATATCATGAATACTTCCATGGTTTCAACAGCTTATCTGTTAATAAATATTAGATTCATCTTATTGTTTTTAACATTCAGCTGTCCTAAAACGAAAAACAAGCAAGATACGACGTTGTTTATTAGTGCTTTTTATTGGCATATATGTTAATTTCACAAAAGCGTAATTGCGGTGTTGTCTAGTTGGGACACTATTCATGAGTGTCGCCCAACATCGCAACTTGCAACGGTAACAGGTGACAACGGTAGCGATGAAGACAACGACAGTAGCGATGAAGACAACTACAGTAGCGATGAAGACAACTACAGTAGCGATGAAGACAACTACAGTAGCGATGAAGACAACTACAGTAGCGATGAAGACAACTACAGTAGCGATGAAGACAACGACAGTAGCGATGAAGACAACTACAGTAGCGATGAAGGCAACGACAGTAGCGATGAAGACAACTACAGTAGCGATGAAGACAACTACAGTAGCGATGAAGACAACTACAGTAGCGATGAAGACAACTACAGTAGCGATGAAGACAACGACAGTAACGATGAAGACAACTACAGTAGCGATGAAGGCACCATCAACAACCAAGACAACATCAACATTATCATCAATAACGACAGGATAGCAGCTCCACTCATATGTACAGTCATTATCACTAGCATTAACGTCATCAACTTATCACCATTCTGCAATAATAGTCCTCTGTAAAATAATAATAATCTATCAAATACTTCTACTGCGCTAAAATCTTTGGGAGACCCAAGCTCGGCAGTGCACCAAAACAAAATGGGTTAAGCAGTTCCTAATCGATAAGCGGTTCCAGTTGTAAACCGTTGGATTGGTACGCTGGGGAGCTATGGAGGATAAGCAAGATTAAACAGATGGGTTTTTAGCTTAAGGCGAAAAATTTTATTATGTATGCAACTATATGTGTGAATGTGTGTGTGTATGTGTAGTACATGATGCACGCACACACTCGCGCACTCACGCACTCGCACACACACGCACTCGCGCACACACGCAATCGTACACTCACGCACTCCCGTCAGCTATCACCAGACAGCACGACAGTTTGATGTTAGGTTACCATGAACGAGTCGATATCTTCCTCCTTGTAGATGATTGCCATGATGACGGTGCTGACGATCTTCTCGAACTTGCCGAGGTGCAGGTGTTTGCCGTTGGTCGACTTGGCCATGTCGTACCAGAACGTGTCGGCCTCTCTGTCGGCGTGTAACTGTATGCTGTAGACGGTGACATCCTGCACATAGGGACGAAAAGGACGTAACAACAACAACAACAACAACAACAACAACAACAACAACAACAACAACAACAACAACAACAACAACAACAACAACAACAACAACAACAACAACAACAACAACAACAGCAGCGACAGCGACAGCAGCGACAGCGACAGCGACAACGACAACGACAACGACAACGACAACGACAACGACAACGACAACGACAACGACAACGACAACGACAACGACAACGACAACGACAACGACGACAACAAAAGCAACAACGACAACAGTAATAATAATAATAATAAAATAATAATTATGTTAATACAATAACATTACTACTACTGCCGCCGCTATCGTTTGTATGACTCGTTACCTATGGTGTACATAAAGACACGGAATTACTATTAATACTAAAATATATGAGACATTTGTATAACATAGAATGTGTATTTCGTGTCAAACACGAATTTGTATATTTAGAATACAATCATTGCATGTAACTGCCGGTTTATACGAACGATTATTTGTGCAATTGGTCGGCCGGTGTCGCACGGTATCTCAGTACATGACTCGGTCGTGTAAACATCCTCAGGAGGCCGATTGGCGATGCTAATTTCTGTCTACTGTTGAGTCGCTGGAATAGGGGCTGGGTCTAATTCCATCAAATGTTGCCTGCAATTTAGGAGCAGGGGCCAATCATCTACCGCCACGGGGGACAGGTAGTGCACCCATCGTGACCTTTAATCAAAGCTCAAGTCGGGAATGGCGCGAGTCAATCGTGCTCCCAGTGTCAATACACGTCGCTCGTCTAAACGATTACAATAATTAGCTGCGCTTTGTCATCCAACACGTTGTCGCCCGACAAATTGGGACACAAATCGCTGGTGTAAACCGGCCTTAACTCAGTGAACTGACCACGATAAAGCAGCACTCTTGACCGCATACCATGTCTTGATGGAGGAAGAGGAGTTCGTTTCGCCAGTCGATCTTGTCGACGTTCAGGCGGTAGGAGGTGTCGTGAGGACGCGAGTCGCCGACCATGATGACAACTCGGCGACTGTGTGGCGTCCACGACAGCTGCATGCGGATCTGTCGCAGTGCCAACTCGTAGCACTTGCAACTATGGTCCCAGTGTTCGTCGTTCGTGTCTTGCAAGCGTTGCACGAACTCCTGCAGGTCGAACGTAGCCATTGAAACAGTGATGAAATTAGCAATAACTATTAAGAGAACAGTAGTAGTGACAAAGCAACAATGGCACAATCAATAAAGTATTATCATCAGCAACAACACAAAACTCATTACCCAATTACAACCCGCTATTCTATCGCTACCAATATGACTGTCATTCCATCGCATTCGCCACCATAATAGCATAATCCCATCACCACTTTTGTCCACTTTTACCCAGTTGTCAGAATAATCCGATCACCACTTTTATCCAGTTGCCACAATCATTCCATCACCACTTTTATCATGTTGCCACAATCATCCCATCACCACTTTTATCCAGTTGCCACAATTATTCCATCACCACTTTTATCCAGTTGTCACAATCATCCGATCGCTACTTTTATCCAGTTGCCACAATTATTCCATCACCACTTTTATCCAGTTGTCACAATCATCCGATCACCACTTTTATGCAGTTGTCACAATCATCTGATCACCACTGTTATCCAGTTGTCACAATCATCCGATCACCACTGTTATCCAGTTGTCACAATCATTCTATCACCACTTTTACCCAGTTGCTTCAATTATCCTATCACCACTTTTATCCAGTTGCCACAATCATCCCATCACCACCGTGTCCCAATCACCATAAACATAGCCATTACTACAACCGCAGCCGACGTTAACCATCAAAATAGCCGCCCCCACCGTCGTCTCATTTTCTCTTAATACTAATAATAATAACAGTAAATTATTCCTGATAAACCTTTTAAAAAATGCATTTTATTTTCCTGAGAGGTCGTGAGTTTGTAGCATAAATATAAAAGTAAACAACACCGGAAGATGCTATCAACCAATCGATACCGCCGTACTTCAGCAATCGACCAATCAGAACAACAGTGACATACCGTTATCGGCTTGTCGCTCTGCGCGAAGTCGATGTACATGGTGGAGTACTGAATGCTGTCGTAGTCTCCGTGGACGACCATTGCCACGCGTATACCCTTGATTTCACCGAATACTCTGGCCATCAGAGCTCCAATGTCTTGCCGCAGAGCTTCGGTGACACCGAACATTGACATCGTCGTGTCGAAGCACAGGACGACCTCCAGCAACGGCTCGTCTGATTGGCTGCTCAGAGTGACAGTGAACGTGGTTATTGAGTTTTAGATGCCAAGAGGAGAGGAACTATTTTGTTGACGCAGTTTCACACACAACAAAAATGGCAATTGTTTTGAAGGAATAATGTTTAGGAACAAGTAAAACATTATTGTTGAAATATAAAGTAAAAACAAACAGGAAACGCATTATTATACGGTCGTTACGTTTAAAATGTTGTCATTGGAAAACACTAATTATTATGATGTCGTTACGTTTAAAATGTTGTCATTGGAAAACACTAATTATTATGCGGTCGTTACGTTTAAAATGTTGTCATTGGAAAACACTAATTATTATGATGTAGTTACGTTTAAAATGTTGTCATTGGAAGACACTAATTATTATGCGGTCGTTACGTTTAAAATATTGTCATTGGAAAACACTAATGATTATGCGGTCGTTACGTTTAAAATATTGTCATTGGAAAACACTAATTATTATGCGGTCGTTACGTTTAAAATATTGTCATTGGAAAACACTAATTATTATGCGGTCGTTACGTTTAAAATGTTGTCATTGGAAAACACTAATAAAAAAGAGCAGAACCGGTTCCTATATGTAATACAGATGACGTGTGCACGCTATGGTTGGTCTCAATTCGTATTTCAAGTTGTGTTATTGCGACGACCCTTTGCTCAATCCAAAACGAGTAAGCATATCCACGCAAAATAATTCCAACATTGCAGATAATGTCTATATAATGCTGTAACATCTGACACGACGCTCACGTATAGAAAGTGACGCCACCTAGCGTGTACTAATGTAATCTCATTCAGACCGGGATATCGCAGGGTGAGCGATCCGGGTCAAACTGTCTCGTTATATGTTAGATGCAATTGATCTAAAGGGAATGTACAACGATTTTTATTGGTTAATTAAAGGACTGTTTTACGGAACATTGTTATATCTTTGTTACCGTCGATTGCTTTCGCGTCTTGATATTAATTTAGCTCTTTTCATGGGGTGATTAATTGGTATGTCAAATTACCGTTTTATACAATTTCTGACGTTAAACCTACTGTCGCAATAAAGTTTATATAACATTGTTATTTTTATAAGAAACCCCACAACATCAGTTAACCAATGAAAATCGTTGACCATTCCCTTGAAGGTATGTTGATTAACAACATTATAAAACATGATGTAGTCAAGCCGAACAAACAAGCAAACAAACAAACAAACACGTTCGTAACCACTTCTCACCTCTTCATCGCAGCATTGGTGGCCACTCGCGTGACGTAATTGCCAACGTCATCGAGAGACAACGCCTTCGGCTCGACGAAGGCGGGTGCAGTGCCGGCCTGGTGTCGGTTGTCGTATCGCAAAGTCTCGAACATGTGACGCACCAGACGACATTTCCGGTCGTTCGGTTCACACGCAAGCATCTCGTCCTCGAATGCCTGCGTGCCGAAGCAACATGTTCAATAGGTCTTAAAGGAAACACCTCATTGTGTTATAGAAGCAAAATATTATTTATTAATATGTTTGCTTGTCTCGTTTATCCGTATTTTTATAATCCGTTTTCTTCGTTAATCCGCATGTTTTTGTGTGGAAACAACCACGATACGTAGTTTTTCAGTGACTCACTAATCCGCACGTTTTGTTAATCCAGCCGAATACACTGGGCACCAAAGAGTGCGGATAAACCAGACTTCAGTGTATATGAAACATTTCTACACAAGACAAAAATACAAGGCCTATTCCAAACTGCTAACTCTGCATTTTATAGTTGTATTACAAGTGCTAAGTATAATTCACAGTGAAACTAGTTTGCTTATGCTAGCCGTTTAGGATAAATAAAACATTTTTGGGTTGTGAATTCTGAGAAGCGAAAGGTTGTCTTAACAAAGGCATTGAATATGAGAGAATGTTTGTTCGGCAGATTATGGGTATAAATAGTTTAAACTTCACTAGCTTGAGCATATGACACCTTTAGTTCGCTATAAAGAATACACATCATCCCGGTTAAATCCCACGTATATAGCAGCAGTAGTTACAGTGAATAGGTTTTCGTCATAGCCGTTGTAGACGAGAGAGAGGACCATTATGCCGACCAACTCCTCGAAGCAGCCGAGTCGCAGCAGACGACCGCCCGACTCAGTGGTGATTTGGCGCCAAAAGGAATCCGCCTCGGTATCGCTATAAGCCTGGACACCCGACACGCTCACTTGCTGTGGAGAGCGAACAAACCTTGAAACGGCACGACTATCAACTAGTTGAGTGAACTAACTACATTTTTAATAGATGCATGTGTGTGTGCGTGCAGGAATGATATGTATGTTTGTGTAGGCAAGGCAATACGGTTTCAATCCTCGTCAGGATATAGGCGTGCGATGCCTCAACGCGATATAATCTTGATGTTTTTCAATCGCTGTTTGTCGTAAGGGATACTCCGCGTACTGTGTTAGGGACTTTGGGTCTGATATCAGGGAAACTATCCGACTCGTGTCAAGGACATTCCGCGCCTGGTTAGACCGTGGTGTCAATGTAACTTGGCATCTAATAGCAGAGAAACACCGTGTCTTCTATCAGGGAAACTTTTCGTCTGGTATCGGGGAAATCATGCTCCATTGATAAAATTATTATTAAAATGCTCATTATGAGAGCTACCATTTCATCTCGCAACTTGTCGATCTCCTCCCGCCAGTCAATCAGCTGTAGATTGAGGGGGTAGTTCTTCTCGTGAGGGATCGAGTCTCCCAGCATGACGACGATACGCTGACTGGCAGGGCGCCAGGTCAGCTGTTCTCGCACCACGTGGAGCTGACAGGCAATACGTGGGTCAACAGGTCACATCCACATGATGACGTGCTAGTGATGATGATGACGACGACAATAATGGTAGTGACGAACGATGATAATAATGGTTGTGGTGATGAAACAATGAAATTTATTAAGATAAATTTATTTTATTAAATTTAGTAAAATTGATCATGATGATGGTGGTGGTAATGATGATGACGATGACGATGACGACGATGACGACAATGACGACAATGACGATGATGTCGAAAATAATACATCGACGAACTCATGATAATCCCGATGCTGATTTGATTTTAAATATTAAAACACACACAAACGCGCTCGCACACGCACGCACATGCGCACGCGCACACAAACAAACAACACCAATAATTCTATAGCGCCTAGAAATCTTCAGGAACCCCAGCCCAGAAGCGCAACAAACCAGAAACCCGATAAGCATCATATCATGACCATATCATGACCATATCATGACCATAGATAGGGACGCGCTAAAGTCGTCGTCAGACATACCACGAGCTCGTAACATTCCGCCCAGTCTCCGCCGCTCGTGCCCTCTACGGTCCGCACGAAGCGCGACAGTTCGATGGCGTCCTTCGTGAAATCGACACACTTGGTGACGTAGGCGTCGTCGCCGTCGTAATAGTCGCCGTGAGCAACAATGGCGACTCGCAGGTCGACGACGTCCCGGAACAATCTCTGCAGGATGTCGTCGATGGCAGCCCGCATCTCCTGCAGCACGCCGTGCATGGACAAGGTCGTGTCGATGGAGATGACGAGATCTAGCGGTCTCAGGGCTGCCCGTTTGGCCGATCGGAACGACGACGAGCCTCCGTCATTTTTAGTTTCCATTGTCCTGCCGGATTAAAGGCTGATTGTTAAAGCTCGTGCACCAATACCACTGCAGTGCATATTTACAGCACCTTTGCACTAGCACTGTTGGTTATATTACTCATTGCATTGTTTGTTCTTTCAACGTTTATTTCCGGTTGGTCTACTGTGACACACTGGTTTGTGAATTAGGTTAAAAGCACGCTAATGTCTTATGGTTGGAGTGCCTTATTATGGCGAACATTCATTTAACCTACTTTTCTTCATAATAACCTATTTAGAAAGCAACACATGTGAATATATGCTTACTCTGAAAAAGTGTTAATTTTAGTATTTTATTTGGTGAAAATAATAATAATTATAATATAATGATAATAAGTATTCTAACGAGATGTTGCTTAAGTTGTATGTTTTATGCAACTTAATACATCATTGTCACTAAGCAAAGAAGTTGTAGACAGTCAAGAAAGACTTTCGTGACTATACTTAGTGTGCCAATTTCACAACGAGGAAGACCGAAGCGTGTACGCCACTGCCAACGAACGCGGTCTGTGCTCGCTGGCCCTGCCTCTCTACCGCCTCATTCACTTATGCAATGTTACAAATAAACAATCAAAAATTAAAAACTAACCTCAATAAACATCAGGCGTTATCACCGGAATTCTTTTTGCGCAGTAATTTGACCTCAGCTGTTGTTCCGTCGCTTGCCACAAAATCATCGGGCGGCGGTGTCACGACAACCGCCATTTTAAGCACGGTTAAAATCCACCGAAACAATTGCTCGTTTGAAATTGCTACATAACGCGTCAAATATTCCCGAATTTGTATAGGTGCCGTTCATTCGTATTGTGTCACTCATTCATAATAAAGCAATGTCTTACAAGGAATAGCTAGCTAGGCGGATTCAGGTGTAAGAAGAGGCAGGGTCTTCGTAGAATGTGCACAATATATCATACTTCATTTAATATAAGAAAGATGGCAATCGGTTTCCCAGACTCGCTTGTTATTAATACAAGTTGGAATGTGAGGAAACGTCGAATATTTTGCTTAGTCCGGAGACAGTCCGGGTGCTGCTGTTAAACATTCGCACCACCAATCACAATAACTTAACTACTCTCCACCAATCAGTTAAATACAATTTTATATTAAGTTGTTATAATATTTGCCAAGATGACATAAGCAAATGTTATCTGTAACATTTTGTTTTAATTAAATACACACGTTTGCATACTCGAGTAGCGTAGATCAGATACTTCTAGCCTTGGGAAACTAATTAAATTGCATGATTATTGCAATAAACAAATGACAAGCCTGTATTTTCATACATATATTTATCATACATTAATTAGGCAACAATAACGTGACGCAAAACAATCAAAACAGTATAGATGTATGTGCATTTATATTAACGCTAATAATGTAAATTATTCACCAAGTGTTACAAAACGTTCAGCATCACGGTAAAATACGGTTGAAAAGGCCTGTAGATGGTTGTGCCCTGCAATATTACGGATGTATGAACTTATTAGTAACTTGTTCTATAAGTATTGATCAGCATCAGATAATGCAGGCATTGCTGTTCGTCTACTGTGCATAACTACCAGTAATTATGACCGCCGACTTACCTTGTTAAATGTCTTGTTCTTGTTACATGTTCTGCTTATGACCACCTCTTTTCTTTAAGCTTGTCCTGTTCGGACAAGCATGCCCTAGTGTGACCGGGCCGGTCTAAACTCCCACAGCGGCGCCTAAAGCAGCCGCTCCACCAGCGGTCTTTCTTCCGGTAGCGGACGTTAGAAGACGTCCCGAAATGCCTTCACATGACGTCTCGTGCGATTTCCGGTCTTCTTGCTACGAGTCCATCTGATTTTGGCGTGGCACAAGTGGCGGTTACTGGCACGCAGCAGTGTGCTCGTGTGCTGTTGTTTGGTTGTATTAAAGAGAATGTGCCACGATTTTAATTATTTATTGATACGCAGCTAGTTGGGGTTTCGCTTAATTAAAATGCCAAAATCTCTTAATTTTTCGATCTCAAAACACGTCTAAAGTAACAACGTTATGCTTAAAGGTTTTGCCGTAGTATATTTATGTCGGAAATTGTATAAAACTAGATTTGACGGACTAATAAATCATTCGATGAAAGACGTTATATTTCATCTTCAAAGGTGAAGATAGATTTGTTGGTCGGTCAGTAATGGCACTAAGGTGATCTCTCTATATATTATGTATCGTAAAACTAGCATGTTTGATCGATAATAGTGTATTTTATATAATATTAAGAGGCGAGCGATCACGACGGTACCAAGTGTTGTGTAAGTATTAGTTTAATCAACATAGATATTATAAATACTAATGAATTATGTGATGCAGTGTCACATAAAACAGGCATTCAGTTAACCAGTGAAAAGCATTGTACACATTCCCTTTAAATAAAGAGCTTCCATTGCGTAAGGTTACCACATAGTCCGGTAGGCCTTTGATATCACCTTGGAAATGCAACAACAACTTTTAGTCCATACAATATCGATGTTACTGTAGAAACATCGGACGAACAACGCCGTGTTTGAATAATTCTACGCGTAGCCTTATTTTCGGTTCTACCGATGTTGCGTATATTATACCGTAACTGCATCATCCTATTTCGAATATATTTGTGACGGATGACTTACTAAATGTTTGCACAGGCTTTATACATGTTATTTCCCCGACTGCATTTATGCGAGTTTGACGGAATGCTTCGTTTATGTTTAAGGAAAGGAGTTTTAATTAACCAATTTCTTGCAAAGAAATGATTCCAGGTACTAAGGCATTGATATGACTGTAACAATATCAACATTGACAATGTGTCATTTGAAATACAGTTAATGTACGAGTAACGACAAACAATTGTTAGTTTACGTAGCAGCGTAGAAAAAGATATCATCTTTACCGAGTTTCAAGTGCAAACGTTACGACACACGCGTCAGGAGAGCGGCCGCACAGCTGACTAAAGCGGTAGGAACGGCGACAATAATCGATGTAATTCATGTTTAATTGTCGTTTATTTAGCCATCTGCTACATTTATTTTTGCGATAAATATTTTGTACATATTCAGTGTTTAAAAGAGCCATTACAGTCAAAGGCGACGCCGCAGTTGTTAATGCGCATTTATCATTGCTCTGCACCTTTGACTTTTCATCGGGGGTGGGGGGATGGTTGGGGTGGTGGTGGGTGGGTGGGGGTTCTGGTCCCATGTCGGACTCGCTTTAATTACCTGCCACGTGGACGGAGGTCACGGAGCGCGCGGTAACATAATATTTATTACAGTAGTTAATTAAAATATTGTAACATACAAATTTAAAAATAAAAGTTATGAATACCAACAGTGTTGTTGTTTATGTGATAGCATTTTATTCATGCTACTTCCATTGTTGTTGTCATAATCATCATTATTATCGAAACGCATGCTACGTTATGCTACGTTACTTGTTTTAATGTTTCCTCGCTCATTTACAAACGTACAAATTTAAAGCAATTAATTCCAATCGCTGACGGCGAGAGGAAAACAGAACTGGCGGCCATTTTGATTAATGAACACATCACCGTCGCTAACGGGATTAATAAAACTTACATTAAAAGGTTGCTAGTCTGCGCGGTCTTTTGGCGGCTGCTGTTTCAATGTTTATTAATACGCCTTGCATTGTTGGCTGTGCCATCATAATTATCACTGCTCCATTATGAATGTCGCAGCACACCTCGCGTCGACGCAGATCGATACGAAAGCGGCCGCGTTTTATCGCAACGTGGTCACACGTGTTGCTTAATCGATTGTCGCGCGCCGTCCGGCCATGTAGTTTGAACATACAATTATATTGGGCGTACGCGACCACTTTGCAAATGGTGTCCGTCCGTTCGTTGTTCGTTTGAAGCGACAAACTAATAAATTCAAAGGTGTCATTCTTGCTCTTCGCTGCACCCGTGGCGACATCTGTCGCTGATTTATGGATATTTAGCATTGTGTTTGACTACGGAACCTTGCTGCAGATATGTATAAAGTCTTGTAGTTATTGTTGAACCCCCCTTCAATTACTTTCGGCCGTTGTGAATAAAGTTCGCTGATGTTTATATTATGTAGTGAGTGAATGTTTTAAAGTTACACCATCTTCCCCAGCCGTCTCCCCAGATACCCCGACCTTAAATTTTTATGACGCGTATACGTGCCCTCTGGGGCTGTCAGTTATTTTCTAGCCGCCATGTGCACTTGATGTTTACAGTGTTACGTTCCGCCTTTCCGGTAGGTTTTACATGTACTGGTTTAATTGCTGCTTAATAACTATTTGCACAATTTCTAATCTGTATGTAATCGTTATGATTTTCAGGATCTGTATAATGAGTTTTCGCAAGTTGTACTTGTCATAAAAACAAGTCTTTTTTTCGTAAGCAAACATTTAAATGTCCAAATACTTACACATTATGCGATATCTAACCACCATTCAAGTACCAATACATTGTTTATGAACTGTTGTATCTACGGTTTAGCAATGCACTCCAAACTACTCCACCATGTGCTTCAATTTGAAGCAATTTCTTATTAGTTCTTAATATCGCCCAGAACCCCTTCGGTAGGTGTCATAGCAAAATAATTTCGATGTTTTAATGTGGCGTATAAATTGTGGTCGTGGCGACACTTCCTATTTTGAGTATTAGTACAACTGTTCTGGTTGTGTTGACACTATTTCACTAGGTTAAGCTTTAGTTTACTCTAGGATTATAATTATAATCGTAAGTAATGTTCACATTTTTAATGTGGTTGGCGCTGAAACGTATAAAAATATATTATGTCTTATACAGTGTAATTACATTATTAAATGAACTCATTAATTTCATTCAGAAAAGCGACTATTTGACTATTTGCTGATCAGCTACGTAGCTACATAGCTATGTAGCAAGACTAAAAAGGCGAAATAAACAACATGGTTTTGAAAACTAGTGATTGCTCTAAGTTAGGCCAAACTGAGTTTTATTGTTATGATTCACCGGGCAAGTGCATAGACAACACAATTTATGGAAATTACGTCCCATAATGGTGCATGTATGTATGTATGTATATATATATATATATATATATATATATATATATATATATATATATATATATATATATATATATACACACATACATACATACATACATACATACATACATACATACATACATACATACATACATACATACATACATATATATATGTATATAAATATATATATATATATATATATATATATATATCTCCATCCCCTCCCTCCGTAGCTCCACACATCCCCTCCCTCCCTAGCTCTCTCCACTTCCTCCTCCCTAGCTTTATCCATCCAACCCTCCCTAGCTCTCCCCTTCCCCTCCCTCCCTCCCTAGCTCTCTCCATCCCCTCCCTCCCTAGCTCTATATATATATATATATATATATATATATATATATATATATATATATATATATATATATACATATACATATATGTATATACATATACATATACATATACATATACATATACATATACATATACATATACATATACATATACATATACATATACATATACATATATATATATATATATATCTCCATCCCCTCCCTCCGTAGCTCCACACATCCCCTCCCTCCCTAGCTCTCTCCACTTCCTCCTCCCTAGCTTTATCCATCCAACCCTCCCTAGCTCTCCCCTTCCCCTCCCTCCCTAGCTCTCTCCATCCCCTCCCTCCCTAGCTCTCTCCATTCCCTCCCTCCCTAGCTCTCTCCATCCCCTCCCTCCCTAGCTCTCTCCATCCCCTCCCTCCCTAGTTCCCTCCATCACCTTCCGCTCTGTCTGTCTGTATGTTTGTGTCTGTCTTATGTGCGCGTGTGTTCGTGCGTTCACCCTGTCTCTCCCTAGCTCACTACATCCCCTCCCTCCCTAGTTCCCTCCACCACCTTCTCCCTAGATCTCTCCAACCCCTGCCTCCCTAGTTCCCCCCTAGCTCCGTCCATCCCCTAGCTCTCTCCATCCCCTCTCTCCCTAGCTCTCCAGGTCCCCTCCCTCTCTAGCTCACTCCATCCCCTAACCCCCTAGCTCCCTCCATCCCTTTCCCTCCCTAGCTCCCTCCATCCCCTAGCTCTCTCCGTCCACTCCCTCCCTAGCTCTCTCCGTCCCCTCCTTCCCTAGCTCTCTCCGTCCCCTCCTTCCCTAACACTCTCCGTCCCCTCCCTAGCTCCC
>OY759271.1:26550638-26665638 GCA_963662155.1 Lamellibrachia columna | reverse complement strand
TTGGTAGCCGTCTTTGTGTCGTGTGTTGAATTCCTTGGTGGCCGTCTTTGTGTTGTGTGTTGAACTCCTTGGTAGCCTTCTTTGTGTCGTGTGTTGAACTCCTTGGTAGCCTTCTTTGTGTCGTGTGTTGAATTCCTTGGTGGCCGTCTTTGTGTTGTGTGTTGAACTCCTTGGTAGCCTTCTTTGTGTCGTGTGTTGAACTCCTTGGTAGCCTTCTTTGTGTCGTGTGTTGAATTCCTTGGTGGCCGTCTTTGTGTTGTGTGTTGAACTCCTTGGTAGCCTTCTTTGTGTCGTGTGTTGAACTCCTTGGTAGCCTTCTTTGTGTCGTGTGTTGAACTCCTTTGTGGCTTTCTTTGTGTCGTGTGTTGAACTCCTTGGTGGCCTTCTTTGTGTCGTGTGTTGAACTCCTTGGTAGCCTTATTTGTGTCGTGTGTTGAATTCCTTGGTGGCCGTCTTTGTGTCGTGTGTTGAAATCCTTGGTAGCCTTCTTTGTGTCGTGTGTTGAATTCCTTGGTGGCCGTCTTTGTGTCGTGTGTTGAATTCCTTGGTAGCCTTCTTTGTGTCGTGTGTTGAACTCCTTGGTGGCCTTCTTTGTGTCGTGTGTTGAACTCCTTGGTGGCCGTCTTTGTGTCGTGTGTTGAACTCCTTGGTGGCCTTCTTTGTGTCGTGTGTTGAACTCCTTGGTGGCCTTCTTTGTGTTGTGTGTTGAATTCCTTGGTGGCCTTCTTTGTGTTGTGTGTTGAACTCCTTGGTGGCCTTCTTTGTGTTGTGTGTTGAACTCCTTGGTAGCCTTCTTTGTGTCGTGTGTTGAATTCCGTGGTGGCCGTCTTTGTGTTGTGTGTTGAACTCCTTGGTGGCCTTCTTTGTGTCGTGTGTTGAATTCCTTGGTAGCCTTCTTTGTGTCGTGTGTTGAATTCCTTGGTAGCCTTCTTTGTGTCGTGTGTTGAACTCCTTGGTGGCCTTCTTTGTGTTGTGTGTTGAACTCCTTGGTGGCCGTCTTTGTGCCGTGTGTTGAACTCCTTGGTGGCCTTCTTTGTGTCGTGTGTTGAACTCCTTGGTGGCCTTCTTTGTGTTGTGTGTTGAATTCCTTGGTGGCCTTTTTTGTGTTGTGTGTTGAACTCCTTGGTGGCCTTCTTTGTGTTGTGTGTTGAACTCCTTGTTAGCCTTCTTTGTGTCGTGTGTTGAATTCCTTGGTGGCCGTCTTTGTGTTGTGTGTTGAACTCCTTGGTGGCCTTCTTTGTGTCGTGTGTTGAATTCCTTGGTGGCCGTCTTTGTGTTGTGTGTTGAACTTCTTGGTGGCCTTCTTTGTGTCGTGTGTTGAATTCCTTGGTGGCCGTCTTTGTGTTGTGTGTAGAACTACTTGGTGGCTTTCTTTGCTCTGGCCAATACTTCTTTGGGCGGTTCCCAATTGTAACAAGATGTGGCAGATTCGGGGTTGGCCATCTTGATTGCGAGAGAGACCCCATCCAGAGAGAGACTGCCTCTGAAGTCCGTCCGCCTGTCTGTCTACTTGACAAAGGCGGAAGCGATGCGGAAATGGACAGATACCTCACGGAAGTGCTGATTGGCTGTTTCTATACAGAATGACCAATTGGCATGCGGGTTCTATGTATTGCTAGGCTTGCTCTCCGGCCCGACCCCACTGCTTGTAGCAAAGCTTTCGGAAAGCTTCCAGGATAGAAAACAGATGTTTATACTGTGCAATAAAACTATAAGTCTCAAATGGCGCTAATGTGTGAGATAGTAAGCATTGAGGGCGTGACATTAGATAGAAACGGGTGAGATTCACGCCGAATGCGTGAGAGTTGGCAAGTCGACGAAATGAGAATTGTTGCTTCATTATCTTCATTATCTTCATTATCTCGCTCGCGCCTCTCTTTCTCGCTCATTTGACGACGCTTGTTCATCTTTGTGACGGTTTTTAGTATTTGTCATCTTTTTGACTAAAGGATGGCTTCAAATCATAAACAATAAAGATGGCTACCAGTCACATGACAAGTCCACGTGACAGTAATCATGCAAATTATGACGCATGAAATTGTTATCGTTGGCGGCTTTGGGAGACAACTTCAACATTTGGTAGCGACCTCTGAATATCATTTCATTGCATTGACATTTAGCCAGGATACTTTTTTCGTAAGGATGTAACAATATATATATATATATATATATATATATATATATATATATATATATATATATATATATATATATATATATATATATATATATATATATATATATATATATATATAGAGTGGTCCTTATTTTTTATGTTTTGACTTTCCATTGGAGCACCCTCTCATTTTGTTATATATCCATTACTACCACCACCATCACCACCACCACCACCATCACCACCACCTCCGCCACCACCTCCACCACTACCACCACAACCTCCACCACTACCAGCTCCACCACCACCTCCACCACCACCTCCACCACCACCTCCACCACCACTTCCACCACCACCACCACCACCTCCACCACCACAACCACCACCTCCACCACCACCACCTCCACCACCACAACATCCACCACCACCACTACCACCTCCACCACCACCACCACCACCACCACCTCCACCACCACCACCTCCACCACCACAACATCCACCTCCACCACTACCACCTCCACCACCACCACTACCATACGTGCCGTGTCAGCCGCCTGCCTGGACGTCGGTTCAGCAGCAGGCGACAACATCAACAGATGACGCCAATAAGCACTTGATTAGCTCATCGGAAGGCCAGAAGTACCATGTCGGAGAAGCGGCTGCCTCATAAATGCGCCATTTATTCAGTCGATTTATATATACTGTGTTTTATGTTGCGTCGCATCTGCAGCTGACAGGGCAAAATGAATTCCACGAGCATTAATCTTCGCAAGACGGCGTGTTCATTAATCTTCCAGAGACGGCGTGCTCATTTTTTCATAACCTGTGTAAAAAAAAACCGGTGCAACGCTGATACAATGCCAGCTACTTTCATAAGCTTGATGGCTTACCGGAAACGTACAGACGATCGCTGGAGGAGAAAGGTGACGTGTATATGGTGTTCGGCTATAGATATTCCGAAGATTCGACACGTACGAAAATGTGATGATTAGTAAAATAATTGTCCCTGGAACATTGCAGTATTTTTGTACTAGCATATATCAAATAATTGGATTAACATAATGACGTCACGATGGTGTTTAGTTTTCGCAAACCCAGATTTTAGCAGAAGGTCGAGAAAGATAATGGAATTTTCGGAAGGATAAAGACGTAGTTCCGTATGTACGCATGCTCCGTAAGCATGCTTGGCCAATCTAACGCGGCAACTGTGAATAGTAATGATAATAACGATAATAATGATAATAATATTAACAGTAACAATTTACACGTACACGCACGTACATCCGTCCCCGCGCCGATACATACGCAAAGTCACATCACCATCGCGCGCCCAGATAGGCAGTGGTCTCCCTGCGATGGTAGATTGCGCGACAAATCGGCGGCAGCTGCTGCCGCTCGAACACGTACGGACCAAACAACTCGGTCCGATAAAGACTCCGTGCATATGGTGCAGAAGTGACGTTCGTGTCGACCGGATGCCTGACTATTCTTTCGTGGGATCATACATCGTCCGCGCGCGAAGAATATTCGTCAACAGGTTTATTCGTCAACAGTTGTCGTTTATTTAGCCATCTGTTACATTTATTTTTGAGATAACTATCGTGCACACATTCAGTGGTTAAAAGCGCCATTAATGTCAACTGCTACGCCAAAGGCACGTTCGTTCACAGGCGTATCCGTATACAGGCATATTCATTTATAAACGTATTCCTTTGCGTGCTTATTCGTTCACATGTTATAATACAAATACGGATACCTTTATTTCTGGTTTAACAAACAAATAAAAATAAATAAAAAATAGTAGATATTTACATATAGATAAATAAGATATAACACAGCTGCTTACACAGCAAAGTGGTCTTGCTCATCTAGGCCACGTGGATCCATCAAACATATTTATACAATTGCTCACATGTGATTTTATCCAATAATTTTCAATGTCGTGTGAACGTTTTTAAACCATACATATTCTAGCGCAAGAATATTCGTTAATTCGTCCCATAGCGATTCGTCTGCTGGCTTAATCGTATTGTTCACAAATATTCAACCCGTTTTGCCAACTCGTGTGTATAGAGCCTTGCGAATTCTTAACTCAAGTTTTCCATAAATATGACGACAAATCTGCCTCGGGTGCGATCACTCGCAGAATAAAACAAAACAGCATGGCGAATGTGAGATTATAATACAAGCATGCCGGTCTTGGCTGAATTGAACATGCATTATATAATACTCCAGGATGCCTATTCAGTATTCAGCACAACGGATAATATTTACGCAGATATTCCGTCAGTGAGCGCCCCGGGACGGTATTGCCGACGTATTCACGAAAAACTGTGCAATAAAACTATAAATCTCAAATGGCGCTAATGCGTGAGATAGTAAGCCTTGGTCGTGAGCGCGTGACATTAAATAGAAACGCATGAGACTCACGCCGAATGCGTGACAGTTGGAATACGTCTTTCCAGAATACGGGCCGTTGTGTGAAGAGGTGGTTGCAACGTAGAACTCTCAATCGTGGTTCGGATCGTCTTGATGCCGTTTCGAAGCTTGGGCAATTCCGTTCACCACACGTTGCCTCGGTTCACTCAGCTGTATAATGAGTGAATTACTATCATGAGTACCTGGCATTAGACAGTGATGGATATGTCTTCGCGCAGTAATTGCTGCGTGGCTGAATGCTTCCCGTAGCAATGGAGTCGGTGGGGGACGGAACAGGTCTGTCGGAAGGGGAGTGTAAAACGCTTTGAGCGGTCCTAAGGATTGGCTACTACGCTGTACAATAACTTACTGTTATCTATAAATGTTACGACGCACGCGCACTGGTTGTTTTATTTGTTCTATTGTGAAAGTTGTAGGCACTGTTCTGCTCCGTTTCCTCGTCAACAGCCAAACCAGTATCTGATAACGCGGCATTTATTCGGTTTGTACGAAACTGTCGATATATGGTTTCATTCGATAAACCTGATCACGAATAACATAAAAACGCACGCACGCACGCACACACACTGCCACAATAACAACAACAACTCAACGGGTTCAACAAATAAATGTAAACAACTGCCAGGGACACGAGACCTCCGCTGAGACTAACGGCTGGTCGCTGGCAGAATGTATCAGCCCTCGTCCGAGTCGACTGTAGCAAGAAAGCCTCCACTGTGAGTGCGTCAGCTGGCGTTGACGGGGGATGGCGACGAGTCTCCTCTGAGCGATTTCAATTACTCGCTGCGGCAGCGTTCGGTGGAAATCATTGCTCTCTGTTGTAGCTCCTTGACACTGTCATCGCCGAACGGACACATGCACCTTCTGTTTGGCTTGAAAGCCACGCGGTTGTGAGCCTCGTGGTTGAAAGCCTCGCGGTTGTGAGCCTCGTGGTTGAAAGCCTTGTGGTTGTGAGCCTCGTGGTTGAAAGCCTCGCGGTTGTGAGCCTCGTGGTTGAAAGCCTCGTGGTTGTGAGCCTCGTGGTTGAAAGCCTCGCGGTTGTGAGCCTCCTGGTTGAATGTCTTGCGGTTACAGATCACTTTCAACGACCAATAAATAATTCGGTGTTTTTCGTGCGCTTAACTGACGGTGTATTTGTGTTTACTATATATGATTGTGGATAAGGTCACGCAGTCCTTTCTCTGTTTGCGTGAACACACCAACTACTTGGAAGGTTGGTATTGGTAATGGGCAATCCAATTTATTCACATTAAACAAAGATTACCGCTGTGCACACAATATATGCAAGTGTCTGTTACAGATTGTGCGCAGCCAGGTGCATGAGTAAATTACGGATTAAAATGTGCGACACAAGCTGGTATGAAGGCCTGTTACAGATGAATATACCTGTTAATAATAATAACACTAGCGATGTTATCAAACGTAGCTAGCAGCGGTCAAAGGCAAAGACAAAGCAAAGGTTTAACTAAAAAAACGTTTTGCTGTTTGATAAAATTGCAGCATACAAAATCCATGGAAAAAGTACATAATTTATGGGCATATCGCACAAGTATACAGGTCATATTTACGCCCCAATGAACACAAACGTTGCACAAGAGGACTGTAGTTAAACGTAATTGGACGTAACAATGGTACAGCTTGAGCGGTGTTAAACCAAATAATAAAATGTCATTCACGGGCTTGATATTAAACATGTAATGCATATACTTAAAGGTGCTTAATCAGTTCGATTTTTTTGCTAGTCTCATTTCAAATTAATTTTGTGAAAAACCAAACCTACGTAGTATTCACTGCAACATGCTAACTCGTTGACGCAACTGTTGTATATGGTTTTTGTGAAATCATCAGACAAACTATTAAATTAGTTAATGCTTGTTCAAGCATTGAACAAGAGGATGGAAGTCACGTCCATGATCTGCATTGACCCACACAGTGTTTATCGTTTTGGATATCCACTATTTTGATCCTTATCAGATCTATTGGCTAAAGTTAATTCTTTCGATGATTTAAAAAAAATAGGCATTTGTTATTAAGCAGACTGCGCACATAACTTAAACTAGTCATACACTACACATCTGGACATAAGTGAGCCCGATTCGCGATGGGCTGAACCATTTCAGGTAGCAGCCTTAAATATCGTAGTCGATACTGGGTAAACTCATTTTGTCGTGAAATGGGTCTGAAACGAGACGAGCAAACAATCGAATTGAAGAGAGACATTTCACTTCTTATGGACCACATCGATTGAAGAGAGACCTTTCACTTCATACGGACCACATCGATTTTCTTACTCGTGCATCATATCTCGGAGATGTTAATGACGCTGGTATAATCTGACGCACGAGTCTGTTGCAGAATCAATGTATGTGGGGTAAAAACGTATAAATTAAATAAGAAACAGAACGAATGTTTATAGTAATGGTAACAGATTTCATTTGTCGAATATCTGTTGTGAAGCTTTCTTTAATGTGAAAGCATTATTTGTTATAAATAAATTAATATTTAATTTGCTTAATCACACGAATATTGTAAAATCCTTTGTTTTTGGTGGTTAGTGTAACTGTCACTACCGATCGTTAGCGGCATTTATCAAAAAATAAACCCCGTTTCACCCGAACTTCTGCTCCGGACAGTAGAAGCATTCACCGTGCATCCTGCATTGTGCGAAAGCTTTTCTCCGTTCCTAAAACCTGATTTTATTCCCTAACACCATTACATGGTCCCGCCTTACTAGACATCTGCGCCGTGCCAAGAGGCACACAAACCCGTAAATACCTACGCGTTTCGACCGAGTGTGTCAATGCGAATGTTGACCTTCTAATTTTATTAGTTTACCACGATAATTAAGGGCCAAGAAACACACGTGAACGCCTAAGTGCGCAAGTGTTGTCGACTTCTGTCTCCAGGTCCGCGCGCTAAGTGCCTACACAAAACACCACTTGAGCGCCATTTTGTTAATATTTGCACAGCTCAAAATGGCCGCCGCACAACTGCAAAGTTAACTGGGAATATAAATGTTATACCCTTCACAATGGGTTTGTCATTTGCGTTCTCATATATATATATATATATATATATATATATATATATATATATACATGTATGTATGTGTGTGTGTGTGTATATATATATATATATATATATATATATATATATATATACATGTATGTATGTGTGTGTGTGTGTATATATATATATATATATATATATATATATATATATATATATATATATATATATATATATAGATATATATATAGATATATATATATATATATATATATATATTCCAAGTCCGTATCTAAACTTTGTAAGAATGTACTAAACAGACTAAGTTACGACACAGTCGCAATCAGCTTGTCGCTACATCTTTGTTAAACATGCTTGTATTCGTTCCATCCGCATATTCAACACACATTTGTCTTTGCTGGCTGTCGAGCCAGCATATTTTATTATAACATTACATCGTCCTGGTCTGAGTCCCGCTGTCTGAGCCTCGCTGTTCCACGGACGAAATCTGCTCAGTTGCCTCTATAGCAAATGTTTAACATATTAACATCAAGTTGATATCTGCAAGTTCAGCAGTCATTGATTCTACCCACACCATCAAGCTAATATATCCATGATGTCTTATCTTAATGTTGGGCATTGTCTTAATGTGCATCTGTTCTAATCTCCATTTATCCAGTTCAACGGAAGTCAATTCCCTTCCGATGACACATGAACGTGACTTGAATAGGACGACTTCCCATAGGTGGGCGGTGTCCACTACTTCATACAAGTTACAGAGGCACTATACCAATCATAAAGTTAGCTTCAGTTACACTGCCCTGGTCTTTACAACGGGACTGCGTAAACTGGCAGAGAGTCGCTTGAAGTTTCTACACTGCTGCCCGAGGCGTGTTCTTAAATACCCTCTCAGGTAATTAGCGTCACATATTCAGGTGTGGAGAGTCAATAGGATAATCCGGAGTGTTTCTTTTGCGTCCTACGTTTTATAGGTTGTCACTTCGGCGTTTTCCCTGGTAATTAGCGGTACGGGTTACTTTGTATAAATGTACGTTGGTAATTAGCCTGCGGTATCGGTTACTTTGTATAAATGTACGTTGGTAATTAGCCTGCGGTACCGGTTACTTTGTATAAATGTACGTTGGTAATTAGCCTGCGGTACCGGTTACTTTGTATAAATGTACGTTGGTAATTAGCCTGCGGTACCGGTTACTTTGTATAAATGTACGTTGTAATTAAAGGTGCCTCGTCAATTCGATTTTTTGCTCGTCTCATTTTAAATTCATTTTGTTTGTGCAACTTTTGTATGTAGCTGTTGTGAAATCATCAGAAAAACTAAAATGAAATGAAAATGGAAACGCTGAAAACTCACGAATTTCGCCCTTGGTGAAATTTCACAACTTTGTCATGTGATCGACAAGAGGATGGAAGTCACGCCCTTAATCAGCCTTCACCATGCAAAGTGTTTACCGTTTTGGATATCCACTATTTCGAGCTTTATCAAATCTATTGACTAACGTCAATTCTTTCGATGATTTGAATAAAAATACGCACTCTTTAATTAAACCGACTGCGGATATTACTTAAAGTATTCACACACCACACATTAGAACACCAATATACAATCATTGATAATAATATGATTTTTTTTGTATTGAAAAGTACTTCCTTAGAAACTCCACATTATTATTATTATTATTATTATTATTATTTATTATTAGTAGTAACAGTATTGCTATTGTTGTTATTGCTGTCATTGTTATTTTCATTGTTGTTGTTGTTGTTGTTGTTGTTATCATTATTATTATTTATTATTAGTATTATTATCAATAGCTCATATTTTCCCGCCTCACGCCTCCTTTTCTCGCGGCTCGCTTTGCCCCCTCCTACGGCTCGCTTTGACCACTCCTACGGCTAGCTTTGCCCCCTCCTACGGCTCGCTTTGCCCCCTCCTACGGCTCGCTTTGCCCCCTCCTACGGTTCGCTTTGCCCCCTCCTACGGCTCGCCCGCAGCTGTTACGGGTCGTCCGTCATGAAAGTCAAACACGTTCGTATCTTTTCATTGTCATCCATGAATGCATTCATCGGGCCGCCTTCCCAGGAAGCGGCTATGTAAATTGCCGGATACAAGCGCAGATAAGACCGTATTGGCGGATCCAAATAAGCTAGTGTTGTATAATAAATGTCACACCTTGCGAGACGAGGATAAATATAGGCGACCAACCGACGCATAGATAAGCCTATCGACAGCACTTGATAAATGGATTATTCCGAGAAAGACTACCAATCAGCTACAATATATTTTGTGGGTGTTCAAACCTACATTTTGATATGTTATCTTTACAATTAGTATGCTAGTAAGTATGGTGTTTCGTATTGAATTTCGGGACATCTGTTTTGGAAGCGTTTGCTCTAGAGGCTCTAGAAATTAGTGTCATGTGACAAAGCTAGTAGTCTTATTTATATTATTTAAGTAATATTTTATAATAATATCAACTGGTGTTACATGTATTAAATATTTTTGTATCTTGTAAGATATACTACTAATCCGACGTCATAAATACATAATGATGATGATAATAATAATAAGAGTAATACTAATAATAGTAATACTACTAATAATAATATTACTATTACTACTACTGCTACAGCAACAACAACAACAATAACTACTACTACTAATAATAATAATAGAATACTAATAATGATAATAATAATATTAATACTAATAATAATACTATTACTACTACTATTGCTACAACAACAACAACTACTACTACTACTACTACTACTACTACTACTACTATTACTACTACTACTAAAACTGCTAATAATAATAATAATAATAATAGAATAATAATTATAATAATAATATTTATTATTAGTATTACTATTATCATTATTACCAATGCTCCTGAAAACTAAGCTAAATAGGATAGTTTTGTGGACATATGGATGTTGAATTAATTATATTGAATTATACAATACAACACAATACAATAAAATACAATACAATACTACACGTCTTTATTTTGGCCCGTCATAATATGCAGTAAATGCGATTACATGGAGAAATACATTTTTAATGTGGACCATTGAGACTCCTATTAAGACCAGGCGTGGTTGCTAGCATAGGAGCCACCCTGATAGTTAAACATTAACCTCAATATGTTTAACTGTGCATGTGGGATTATTTGTTCTTCTTTCAGCGCAAGTTACAAATATACAATGCGATTTTAGTTTCGATGGTAAATTATCAAATGTTACAACATAGATCCGTCAACAATACACCAGAGATAACAGTGTGTTCGTTCAGTGTTTATATTTGGAAATGTGATATTTGGAGAAGGTGGCGTACACTCATTGTGTTTGGCGTACACCCATTGTGTTTGGCGTACACTCATTGTCTTTGGCGTACACTCATTGTGTTTGTTGACATACGTAGAGCAGTTCACTGTGATACATTGTTCTTGGTATTTCTGTAAGTAATACGTAATTAAATTCTTGTATACTGTGTGCTAGTATTTTGCTTTTTTATTAATTTTTTATTAATAAAGGAGGAATGCTGGGCAAATGTATGATGAAATTGAATAAGATTATGATTAAATCAGATAAAACAGTATAGGCATTCGCATTGAAGCTCCTGTTTTTATTCAAGATAAGTGCACGTTTGTTGTGAGGCTTGGTTTTTGTTTCGTGTATAACCTGTTGCGCCACTACATGGTACTATCGTAAACTAATGGGTGACTAAGTTGCCCCCCCGGCCTGCCCCTTTGCGACACCCTAGATACGATATTGTTCGGACGATACTATTCTGTCCGTTCGACACTCACAATTAATTACATTGAGACGTGCTTGGTTCAACATAATAAGTTAAATTCAACATTGAATAACATTGCCATATTAAATACAATAATAAATTTTTCATAAAATAAATGTATATGAAATTGAAATGACGCATACGGGCGACATGTTCAGTTCCAAGTACTGTGGTTGATACTAAGAAGCCTACTGGTAATTAGGTGACGGGTAAACACAAATAAAACACTTGGTATGCCTATCGTGGTGCTAAACACGAGAATGGCAGATATCTACAAGGACTAAAACTTAAGAAAGAATACTCATTTGTGTGAATACTTGAACTATGAACGATCTGATCAGCTGTTAGTTTGATTGCTCTCTAATGTTTTCTAGTGTTATTAACCTCCGCTAGTTGGCCCCAAGGTTAACGTTTAGTTGGACATGAAGTGGCGGCGGCGGCGACGACGACGACGACGACGCAGCAGCAGCAGCAGCAGCAGCAGCAGCAGCAGCAGCAGCAGCAGCAGCAGCAGCAGCAGCAGCAGCAGCAGCAGCAGCAGCAGCAGCAGCAGCAGCAGCAGCAGCAGCAGCAGCAGCAGCAGCAGCAGCAGCAGCAGCTGCAGCAGCAGCAGCAGCAGCATGAACAGAAATAATTCAAATTGATACATTTCGTTTAACTTGTTGATGACTTTTAGATAATTCACCAATAGTTAAACTGCATGTATGCAACCAAACGTGTTATCATTAACATGTCCGTAAGCACGCTTGAGACGCTTAAACGCGCCTCAAGCGGCCTTTCAAGTCGCAGTTGCTGTCGTCAGTCTAAAAGACAAACATGTTTGCGTAAAATATTTGTCCCCCGCTGTTAGCTGTTTGCACGCCGCCCAATGTCAGGAGCATCCGTGTGTAACCTCTACTGGGCATTTTACTCGACATTCTGAATAAATTAGCACACTTGGGTGACACTGTGGCAAACACCGGAGTTTGCTAAGTATGTGGGATTTAGCGATTTGACTCGGGACAAATATTAAGTGAAGACACGCAGGCCGTCATAGATGGCACGATTATCATTTCGGAGATAGTTTATGCGTGATTCAGCGGACTTAAAATCAATCAAGCTCAATGTCTCTGTTTAGATTGCTGTCCTTTAATACGATCGAGACCTACTGCAGCGTGTACAAAATTCTAATACACTGCGTAACATAACGACTTATTCGAACAAGTAATATGTTTCACGTTGAACATTGGAATGACTAGATTCGTGACTGACACAGTATTACTAACGCGTCACCATTTTTGGGCTGATTTGAGGAACACATTATAGCATTGTTTCTCTGCGTTTTGAATACGTTGAACACCAATACAAGATATATGCAGTGTTCGCTACAAAATGGTCGCAGTCGGTGCTGCAAGTGTCACATATAGCAAAGAATGTACACGATTTACACTTTGGTTCCGTCTGCGAACGACGTCTGTGGAATTTCGACGTGTCGAAGCACACAGTTAGATTCCTGCTCAGGCGTGAGTGAAATGCGCACCCAGTGACGCGTGGCTGCTTCTCGGCAAAGCACGTGACCTCGAGACTTCCTGCGCGAACATCATTGCCCCTAGTGTTATGCATCACATTGTCAGTTTCAGGAGACATCGATGTCCTCTTCGTCACTGTCGTCCGAGTCTACCCCGGCCAGGTCGTCTTCACTGTGCAGATCCTCGGGCGAGCACTGATTGTCCGAGTATTCGATAGAGGCGTTGCCGTCTGACGTGGGGTTGGCCACCGGCGACTCGGCGTCCACGTGACTGTCCGTAGTGTCCGGTGAGATAACGTGTTTCTCCGAGTGGACATCGCTCAGGTCCGGGTTGGGGTTCCCCTTGCTCGGGAGCGTCACTTCACGACTGCTCCCCGAAGACAGGAGCTCTCGCTCTTTCGAGTTGCGCCACTTCATCCGGCGGTTTTGAAACCAGATCTTCACCTAGAAACATACGTGAGACGGTCAGAGAGGGGACGTCTTGCAAAGGTTGATGTGAAAATGAGTGAGTGAGTGAGTGAGTGAGTGAGAGTGAGTGAGTGAGTGAGTGAGTGACTGGGTGACTGAGTGAGTGAGTGAGGAATGAGTGAGTTGGTGAGTGAGTGAGTGGGTGAATGAGTGAGTGAGTGAGTGAGTGAATTAGTTGGCAGATATGCAGGTGAGTGAGAACGCAATAGAACGAACGAACGAACGAACGAACGAACAAAAGAACGAATGAACGAACGAGTAAACGAATGAGTGAAGGAGATAGTGTGTTAGTGAGTGTACGGGTGATTGACCAGGTGAGTGAGCGACTAAATGAGTGAACCAGTGAAGAACGGAAGGAGCTCGCGCAACTACGAGGGGAGTTCATAACTTGTGATGATAATAAGCATGATGATGATGATGATAATTATGATGACGATGATAATAATAAAAATAAGAACAATAATAATATAAACAATATAATATATAATGGACAATATGACGCTATAATGATTTGCGGCATTTGTGATGTGCAGTCAACCAGTCCAGTATTACGAACTCTCCGACTGTCTTATCTCTGGCCACATTAACTTCAACACTAGGGCCGGAACGATACACCGGTGCACCGGTGTATCGCGATACACACCGCACGGTACGGTACACGATACAAAATCGTACCGTATCGCGGTACACTAAGATATTCGATTATTCGCGTCACCTTTGTGAAGCAATAAACGTTCAACTCGAACCACACCTGCCTATGTATCGATAAAATAGCTAAATATAACATCTAGTACGTTTCCTACATGTATATCAAACTGTAATCTATGTAAAATATTTACACTATTATTTTTGTTCAATGCGCGTGTGCAATTTGGACCTCATGTGAGTGACGACGTGACGTCTGTTGTAGCGTTGCCTTGTCCACGTGATAAATAAACGTGTGTTTTACTGTTGTATCATTATAGTCAGTGTAGTCTGTATCGCGATACGTAACGTGAAGTAATGTATCGTTCCGGCCCTATTCAACACCCACCTGCGAGTCCTTGAGCATCAGCTTGTCGGCCAGCTTCTTGCGGTCCGGTTTGCTGATGTACTTCTGACTCTGGAACATCTTCTCGAGGCCCTTGCGCTGGAAGTCGGAGAAGACAGCCCGCCGCAGCATCCCTCGTCGGGGCTTCCCTCGCAGACTTCCGAGGAACGGGAAGCCGCCAGGGGGCAGCAGCATTGGTCCACCTGTATGCAACGAGGGAAAACGTGAGACTTTGCTGATGGACAAGACCGAGGGACGGAAAGCCGCCTTCGACAAACCTAGCCGAAAATGGCTAAGCGATTATGTCATAAATAATGTTGAAGACGATTTAACTATATTTTACGTAAAGGCCTGTTCACATGAGCGATTAGTTGTCCGACTGATCGGGCGACACGGTGTCGCGCAACCATTTGGACGCATGTTTTCGTGGAAGCAACAAAAAACGATGTCGTCTGATGAATTGGACAACTAATCGCTCGTGTGAATGGGACTTAACACGACTGTCATACAAAGCAAAGCTGCAGACAGCGTGTGGACAAGGAACCTATTCTCAAGAGTCCTCATTATTTCATCTATGCGTGTTCTGATATCTCTATGCTTAATGAGGACGATTATATTAATGGAAAGTCCACAACAGTAATATAGTTTCCCAAGTGATTTTTCTGTTCAGTGGTCTACACGATGTGTCGAAGCATTTACCCGTCAAATCCGTATTCAATAAACCTTGCGAATTTTCAACCATTACATGAAGAGATTTGTACCTAGGTGCTAACATTCGTCAATATTAATTTATGTAATTAAGAACCTGCACACATAATGAACGTTATTACCTGAGTAGAACGGCATTCTACCGAAAGGATTAGGGTCGTACGGTAGCGTCGCTGCCCTCGAGATGACGTCACTGCTGACGTGGTTGACGTGGTTGCCCGCCATTGAAGCGACGGTGGTGACGTGGTGCGGGTAGCTGCAGAAGGCACTGCTGCATGCTGGCGGTGTAGGAACTGTAGAAAAAAGCCAGTGTGTAAGAATTAAGGTGAAGTTACAAAAAGGTACTTTTATGCATTCCTTAGCTCAAATTGAAAGCTTGATTAAAAGGTAAAAAGGGAAGTTCTTATATAGCGCCATAGGGTGCTGTTCTTATAACCGCTCAAAGCGCTTTACACTGGACCGTCTGGCAACACCAACTCGACTATTGTGGGAAGCATTCAGCCACGCTGTAATTACTGTGCGAAGAATAATCGTTCACCATGTTTCCACAACTCTCTATAGCCAAGTATTCGTCTATACAGCTGAATGAACTGACGCAACGTGTGACGAATGAACGAAATTGCACAAGCTTTGAAACGGCAGTAATATGATTCGAACCCCGGTTCCCTCGATGGAGAGTCCGGTGGACCACCCACTGTGTACCACCCATTGTGTACCACCCACTGTGAACCACCCACTGTGTACCACCCACTGTGTACCACCCACTGTGTACCACCCACTGTGTACCACCCGCTGTGTACCACCCGCTGTGTACCACCCACTGTGGACCACCCACTGTGTACCACCCACTGTGTACCACCCAGTGGGTACCACCCACTGTGTACCACCCAGTGTGTACCACCCACTGTGTATCACCCACTGTGGACCACCCACTGTGTACCACCCACTGTGGACCACCCACTGTGTACCACCCACTGTGTACCACCCACTGTGTACCACCCACTGTGTACCACCCAGTGGGTACCACCCACTGTGTACCACCCAGTGTGTACCACCCACTATGCGACTGTGCTTCACGGTAAGAGAGTTGTATAATGGGCACGCTGAATACGCGAACATACACTCGGTTGCATTTGTGCGTGCACGTGTGCGTGCGTAAGTTCTACAGAAGTCAACAGTCTATATAAATGCATTTATTTTGTGGATGCAATCTTTTGATGAAATTAATTCTTAACAATTCAGTTCCGCGATTATTGCGAAGCGTAGGTAGCAATTGAAAATCTGATCCCATTTCACATATAACAGTAAACCATTTGACTCTCATTCTAAACAGGCCGTGCAAACACTCGCATGTGTGTGTCTAGTGTCCTGTTTGAGTCTGGTGTCATTGTCAGCTTAACGCTGCATCGAGTCCGGGTTGCGCTGGACAAGAGCTGTTTGGAGCGCGCTATTACCGCGGCGTTCGCCGAAGAATGTTGTCTCTTCAGATCAACGTGCGAATAGCACCGGAATGGCACTGAGAGAATCGCTAGCCAGTCACCCGAACAAATGCGAATCAAATAGAATTCGTTCGATGAATCGCGTGATGGTGCAACAGACCGTCGACAAAACGTCTTTTAGATGTATGCGTCTTCCAATGTTTACGCGCGAAATTAGAAAGGTGCAAAAGGGGTGTTTGCGTTACCCGAGGTCACGCCAGGTTCGCGTCGCGTTTGATGGCCACTTGTGCGCGATGATAAAAGGCGATAAACACTTAATGACATTCATGATTTATATTAATATCTAAGTGCTTTTCACTATATCACTTTCAATGATGCCAGGACTAAACGATCACGCGTGTCTATTATGGTGAATTTGTCTTAACAAGTTTGCCCGACCCTACAGCAAATGACTTCAGTCAACAAAGGCGGCGTTTGCCGTCCGATCACCGCTATTTCTGAACATAAAATCAATATTTGACGGCCGATCTTCGGAATGTTAAAGTGTTTATTTCCTGGGTCCTTTGGCATGCCATAGCGGCTCGAGGTTTCACACCTAAGCGCGGCTATGTAGTGTTCATCACAAGTGAAGAGGCAGCCATCTTGAAATTACGCCCAAATTCCTTCCGACCCACTCGATATCATCATTGCTGCGCAAGCATTCATAACTACACAAATCTAATATTTGTAATTGTATTGTAAATTTAATTGATGATACACCTACTGTAATGGATTATTATTGTTACGTTAGTGGTCACCACCATAAACTTTATTTCTAAACACATCATCGTTACATAATCTTATTTGCATTTCGTTATAATGACAACGTCTTGTACGGATACATGTATTTTACGATATAGTTTACTGTGATTATATTCGTAGTAGTAGCAGTAATACTAATCACCGTAACCCACATTATCAAGCTGACTGTCACGAGCGGTTCTCAAAGAACAAATACGTCTCAACGACATTGCATATCAGAGATACGATTTATTGAACCGCTCGACCACCGCCGAGCGACCAACACTGTCACACACTGGCGAGCTCATACGTAATTACTTTATTTATGTCATCCGCTTAAGGTGGTGACATGATTTGTTCCTTCCAGCGGTTACGCTTTGTTGAGGCGTTTGATAGATTAACCGTAGTGCGCACGGAGTCCTTCTCAACGTCAATAAGTTACGGAATAAAATTGTGTAACGACAATTTGCCCAAACTATTGCCACAGCGTATCCGCTTGAGTTTGAGGTTCACGGTATGTTTGGTGTACAAACCTGGTTCTCGACATTGTATGGGGGGGGTGCATATGTATCAATTGTGACTCGTATATGATTACGTTAATGTCAGTCCAGTCTCGTTAATTGGGGACGTAGAAGAACCAGTGAGGACGACTGACACCCTGGCAGTGACCACCCTGGCAGTGACCACCCTGGCAGTGACCACCCTGGCAGTGACCACCCTGGCAGTGACCACCCTGGCAGTGACCATCCTGGCAGTGACCACCCTGGCAGTGACCACCCTGGCAGTGACCACCCTGGCAGTGTCCACCCTGGCAGTGACCACCCTGGCAGTGTCCACCCTGGCAGTGTCCACCCTGGCAGTGACCACCCTGGCAGTGACCACCCTGGCAGTGATCACCCTGGCAGTGATCACCCTGGCAGTGACCACCCTGGCAGTGATCACCCTGGCAGTGACCACCCTGGCAGTGATCATCCTGGCAGTGACCACCCTGGCAGTGACCATCCTGGCAGTGACCACCCTGGCAGTGACCACCCTGGCAGTGTCCACCCCGGCAGTGACCACCCTGGCAGTGACCACCCTGGCAGTGATCACCCTGGCAGTGATCATCCTGGCAGTGACCACCCTGGCAGTGACCACTCTGGCAGCGATCACCCTGGCAGTGACCATCCTGGCAGTGATCATCCTGGCAGTGACCACCCTGGCAGTGATCATCCTGGCAGTGACCACCATGGCAGTGACCAACCACCCTGGCAGTGACCAACCACCCTGGCAGTGACCATTCTGGCAGTGACCATCTTGGCAGTGATCATCCTCAGTGCCAGCAATAGACATGTCAGCTTGACTATATATTGGTCTGAAATATGCTATATGAGTATATAGTTGAATAAAACATCATAAGACCATAATAGTCTGGAAACAAAACAAATATACAAACTAGTCAGTTAATAGAAAGTGTATATACACAGTGTTTGGAAGATGGTATTTTTAAAGGTCCAGAACTGAGAGACCTTAGTTAAGAAGAACGCATGAAAGAATGTGGTTTAACAACTCTAGAGACAAGAAGGTTAAGAGGAAATCAGATTGAAGTTTTTAAGATATTGAATGGATATGGAAATATTGATTAAAATATGTTTTTTTCACTCAAGAAAGAGAGTAGAACTAGAGGACATGAGGTAACGTTAGTAAAGGATCAATGTAGATTGGACATCAGGAAGTACTCGTTCTCACAGAGGAGAGTAAGTGAATGGAACAAATTGTCTACAGACTGTGTAATTGCTAGCGGCGTGAATATGCTTAAAAACAAGGTTGACACATATCTCAGGAGGACGGGTTACACGTAAATGAATATTGTGGGACTCTCGATAAGCCAACGGCTTCCTTGTCCACTTGCCATCTGGGCCTTTGGCTTGGATGACGAATCTTGTTAAATCTTAATTCGATTTTTTCCGCTCTTCTCATTTTATAGTCATTTCGTAAACAATCAAACATTCTTAGCATCGTTTATACAAAGTATGCTTGATTGTCTTGATTCTCTTGGTGAAATAATCGGGCAAACCATTAAATTACCTTTGACCGCATCCAGTCAAAAGTTGGCGAAAAATTTACAAACGTGGTCCGGTTCTATACAAAATATAGTGATCAAAGTTAATTCTTGACAAAGATACGCGATCTTGTAAACAGACTGCGCATATTGCTATATTCACGCATTATACAGACCTGGACATGAACAAGCATTGGGCTAAATCAATGGAACAGGGAGTTTTAATAGAATGTGCCGAGAACCGGGAAGAAAGAACACCGCAGAATTGGTAACGAGTTATGATTGTAAATACTTTGCACGAACAACTGACACTGCGTGTGGGTGCGCTGTGGCATGTAGAGCCGCCGCCTGTAGTTGCGACGGAATATGTTATACATTGTTTATACTTTAGATGACATTTAAAACAGCCGCCACCCAGATGTTCGATGGAAGTGATCACATATCTGGACACAAATCGTGGTATTAATGCCACTACTACTGCTAATAATAATAACAATAATCATTATTATTAATTGTGACAATGGATTAATCGTGTTGATGTTGTCGATGTTGTTATTAAGAAAATAATATTATTATTATACTAAACGTACTTTACATGTTTTTCACTTTAGAATGTTTCTTAAATTATGAATTGGTATAACAAAATGAGTGTTGAACTATACTGTATAATTATATTTATTTGATGTATGTATTTCTGCCCTTTTGAATTATATATATATATATATATATATATATATATATATATATATATATATATATATATATATATATATATATATATATATATATATATATATATATATATATACATATATACATACATACATACATACATATATATATATATATATATATATATATATATATATATACACACACACACACACACACACACACACATACATACATACATACATATACATACATACATACATACATACATATATATATATATATATATATATATATATATATATATATATATATATATATATATATATATATATATATATATACACATACATACATACATACATACATACATACATACATACATACATACATACATACATACATACATATATCAGGTGTAACTGCGGTATACTTTACTTCAATGTGAATTTAGTTTTAAAAAACGACAGCTTAAAACATATATTGCGCGCACAAACAAATGTGTCATGAAATATATTTACACATGAGCGAATGCGTTGGCTTAGTTTATGCAACACAATTCGGTTGACGTGGACGTGTCTGCTTCTATGTATTATAAACAGGGTATTACTCACTTGCAGTTTGTAAATATATATATATATATATATATATATATATATATATATATATATATGTATATATATATATATATATACATATATATATATATATATATATATATATATATATATATATATATATATATATATATATATATATACATACATATATATATATATATATATATATATATATATATATATATATATATATATATATATATATATATATATATATATATATACATATATATATATATATACACATATATATATATACATACATACGTGCGTACGTACGTACCTACATACATACATACATACATACATACATACATACATACATACATACATACATACATACATACATATATACATATATATATATATATATATATATATATATATATATATATATATATATATATATATATATATATATATATATATATATATATATATATATATATATATATATATATATATATATATATATATATATATATATATATATATACTTGTTTGTGCACCGAAAATTAAAATCTTTTGGAGTTCCTTTTTGTCCATGTATGGAAATCCATCTACATTTTTGGATAACGGCATTGTTAAAAAAATTATTGACAAAACCACGTATTATTGTGCTATGCATTTTATAAGGTAACATTAATGTTAGTAACAGATTCGTAACAACAATTGTTGTTACGAATCTGTTACTAATATGGTACGTTAGTGCTTCAGTAACTTGATATTCTTTTGGCCACTATCTATCGATGTGGTTACTTTGTGTAAACACGATGACGAAAATGTAAACAATTTAATTGTAAAACCATGTGTAAACGCGTGTGCGGATGTTTACACGAGTGATAACTGCGTTGTCTACTGGAAACGAACGTCAGTGTTTTAAATAAAAATTAACTTTATTTTATATTAGAGTATCTACAGTGACTTTTAACGTCAATGTTAGACAAATAAAAAAAATAGTTTTTTAAATAAATAAAAATATTGTTTTTAAATAGTAATTTTACAGTGACTTTTAGCGTTGTTATTATCCTTACCTTTTCTGTTCTTCGGGGATATTTCCGAAGAGAGGATGGCACTGACACTGAACTTGAGACGCGGAGTCGACGACTTGGACATCGAGGAAGACGCCGATGATGGTGACGAGGATGTCGTCTTCCTGGAGCTGTGGACCAAGTCGACGGCGGTGTCGTCGCTGTCGCCGGTGTCTGGCGTTGTTGCCAAGTGTCGCGTTGTCTGTGATCGCGGCGTCGTGAGGCAGGACGGCGTGGAACAAGACATGGTCGCCAGAGAGTTGCGCGTCTGCAGGTGCTGTTGGTGTAGTTGATACTGGCGGTAGCGGTACATGTTGAACGCTTGGCGACTGTCGCCGTCGGCCGCAGCTGACGCGGCGGCGTTAAGGAAGGCTGCTTGTGCCGCCGCCACGGCCGCTGCCGAGTCGGACGTCATCCCGTCGGACGAATCCCTACCGGACGGGGAAGAGTCGCTCTCCGTCCGCGGGAGGAGACTCTCCACCATGTAGCCAGGATGGCGCAGGACGGAAGCTTGCGACGCCGGATGCTGCTGTTGTTGTTGCTGGAAGATCGGGGCTCGAAACCAACTCTGGTAGATCGGTGAAGGCGCGATGACATTGGCGGGAAACATCGCGTGGGATTAATTGGCAAAGTTTCTAATTAACTGGAGATGATTTCTCACTTCTGTCCACGAGCCAGATCTGTCACGTTTCCTGTGTCCTCAAAAATCAGGTAGTTTATATTTCTAAACCGACATATTTAAGTGCCGACTGTTTCCATGTCACATCGATCCACTCGGAAACAGAAGCAGAATCGACTTCAGCCTATCAACAGAACATACGCTCTCTTGGTTTCCGGCAGCGTTTCCGGTAATCTTTCCACTGTCGCGCCTCAGAGCGTGTGATGGTCCAACACCGAAAGAACGGGTCGTTATTGTCCCCGCGCGAGGCGACAGTCAACAGACTGCGACGCACTGATTGGTCCTTCATTGACATCACCGCGTCACCGCTCAATCAACGCGGGGGCGGGGCCAACAGACCGACCTATGGGAGCGCCGCGAACCGACGAGTACGGAAAGATCGCTCTCGTCTAAAGGACGTGAAGAGGAAAGTCTGAAGGCCAATTGCAAAATAAAATTTATGCATTTGTGATATAAAGTAAACAGCTCTCTCAGCGGAATTCCGCATGGGGTCAATAGATATTTTATTATTACAAATATTTTAATCGTGTCGTATGTTGTAATACATATATTAAATTGTATTTGTAAAAATATTATTTTACAGTTATGTAGGAAAACATGACCTATCGCTTTAAATAATTAGATTACACACCATGCTAAGATCTACATTGTTCCCTGGTTACCCTTAATTTATTTCTTTATTGCATTTAAGCAAACAATATATCATAACATGGTACATACACATTGCAATCATGTTTTACTTTTTACATATCAACTGGTATAAAAAATACTTTTTGTTAAACAACTACAACAATAATAAACAATAATTATAAAATGACATGAAAGGTGAAAACGACTACAATGCAAATAAAAACTAAAACCAGCTTTCGACGGATATATGCAAAATTAATACACGAAGTCGCGATCCATGTATACCCTTTACTTGAGATATAGGGTTATACAATCAAATATATTACTGAAGTGATTGTCGAATGCACTTGCGGAGAGTGGCTGGTATGTGACCGCGTGGAGAGGGTGAGACCGATTAAACACAGCTGTGGAACCTAGACCGATAACACCGTGTTGTGATGGAAAGCAACTGATCTTTACACCTCTCAATGTACACTGTAAAGGCCATCGATTAGCTCATGTAAAGGCCTCTGCATTGCGACACTGGAATAAGTGAAGAGTAAATAATAGTATATGGCAATTTGGGAGTGGATCTCATCTAAGTGTAGGAGATTGTGCAGGCAAGAACGTTCCTGGCGCAAGTAATGTCGAGGCTTCACGTAACAGGGTGTTAATTGTGTAGCAATGATATTTGCACTTAGGTCCACTATGGGCCAGAATATATGCCACATCATGCGCAAATATAACGTAACACACCACGGTCTGTTGTATATGTCTATAAGCGTTAATGCATAAATAAAATCGTTAATTAATGTCATGCATGTGTTTGTGAATTTTGATTCCGAATGAAGATACTAATAATAATTATTATTTCAATAGAGGATGATTGTTTTCGCTGAGTTGTCAGCGGCCAATTAATAAACTATGTTTCCGTGTTTTGAAACAACAGCCCATTAATACTCAGTCGGACGGCGCATGTAAACAATCTGCGTGCACGGTAAATTATCAGACACATTATTTCCCTGAAAGCTTAGCACCGTTGCAGCTGTTTTCGACCGTATAATGCGCCGATCGAACGGATTTGGCTACTCGCTTTGATGGCGTGGCGTAACGCGGGAAGCATTAAACGCGAAAACTGCCACTTTATGCCGCCTGTCCGTCAACAAATCGCAACCGTCAAAGACTGCGCTGAACCTGTCGGCTCTTTCATCAACTAATCCCCATCGCTTGACGCGATGTTGTTAACCGTTCTTGATCCTGCAAAGCGGCCTGGTTTCGCGGCCAAATGCCTTCTAACAAACGAATTATGTTTCATTTTATTTCCGTGTTATTTCGCCATATGCTTTAAGTAGTTTTTACCGCGGTGTTGATTTCATTAGTTGCAAGCTGACGCGTGGGCACGTTTGTCGTGGCAGCGTCACCGGGGATGTAACGTTGACCCCTGCTCGGGGGGTTACGAGCGGGAAGGGGGCGGGGTCGCGTAATCAACCGCGTTAGGGTGGTTAATTTTCGTCGCTTCTCTTAATTTCGATCTAATGATCACTCGGCGCTGAAGTGCCATCTCTCCTGGGACGACGTGTGGTGACGCGGACGAACTCAAGTCAGTGTGCCGCTCCACGCAACGTCGCAGCGGTGTTCACGTCGGTCGCACGTAGTTGAACTAATCGCGCAAGTAACGGTTCGCATTGTCAATTTATTTTAAACTAGACAGAATACTTTCAGCCAGTGTCAACTGCGACAATTATTATCCATGGTGCGTGCTTGCGTACGTGCGCGTGCGTGCGTGTTTGTGCGTGCGCGTTCGTGTGCTTGTGTTTATGTACGTCCGTGTGCGTGTTATGTACGTGCGTGCGTGCGTGCGTGCGTCAGTGCATGCGTGAGTGAGTGAGTGAGTGGGTGAGTGATTGAGTGAGTGAGTGAGTGGGCATGTGCGTGTGGATGGGTGCGTGCGTGCGTGCGTGCGTGCGTGCGTGCGTGCGTGCGTGCGTGCGTGCGTGCGTGCGTGCGTGCGTGCGTGCGTGCGTGCGTGCGTGCGTGCGTGCGTGCGTGCGTGCCTGCATGGTGCAGCTGATTATAGCTGTAAACATCACGACATATTGCTATGCTTCACATAATAAGTGAGTCTACCGGTTGATAGATGACAATTTGATGCTGCAGGTGGTGCCGTTTGCATGCTTCATTCATCATTATACACATTTTCCGATGAAACATTGCTTGCACTTTTAGATTTATAAATAGAAAATAGATTAAATAAATACACATAGACATGCAGCTTTCCATCTTGTACATTGCAAATACTCGGATGGTATTTCTCTTGCATTAAAGAGTATCCACACATGTCTCCGCACCATTGCTGCTATAATGATTTCGGACAATAAGAATGATTTAATTTAATATATTTCAAAGAAAAATATTCTATTCGTAGTCGTCATCATCCGTCGTCGCTCGTCGTCTTAATTCATTTGACATCATCACTTTCGTCGTCATCATCTTTGTCATTCGATGTCATTCATAATTTGTCGTCGTCTTTATTGTTCGTTGTTTTTGACATGTCGTCGTCGATGTTATCCGCGTTTGCTTTTCTGCGAAAGTCTGGCATTGATGGAGATACGTTTACAAAATTGGTAATAAATAAATAAATATATAACTTGTTGGTGACATATATAAATTAAATCACTGATATGCTAACTATACCTTCCAGGTTAACAAAATAAACATTGGTTTTAGTTGATATGGATTTCATAGCGTAATATCGTATTATAAAACATCTAAAGCCATTACGTAGGTCAAATACGAACCTTTCAGTATTTATTTCTGTGTCACAATACTTCATATGTCGTGTCCAAACTTGTTAGAAAAGAAATTATGAAGCTTTACACTAAAGTAGCAGAGTAAATCAAATTGGGTTGCGTATATATATATATAAAGTTTTGCTTAGTACTAGATTGTAGTATTTTGGTATTCCCATTTGTATCTTATGGTATCGTGCACCGGGGGTTTATATTTAATTAATAATTTTAATTAAAAAGTAAAACAGTAACACTAATTAGCTTACGTGGTTCGATTTTGTTGTCGCAATGACTAATTTGGGAAAACCAATAACATTCCATTGTGAACTCCTATAACTATAGTGCGAAATAGTTCTTTAAAAATATAATCATTTCGGGGTATGTCAACAATTACCCCTGCATTAACTACATCATTGTAATGTCGAATATTCAACAACTTTCATATTGCATACGCTGCAACCAATATAGCTTTTTGAATTGGCCAACCTCATTTACGTAACGAGACAATAAACTGAAAGAGAATATTCACTAAGCGTTCTGGAGTCATCGCACATTTCATCAATTCGATCAGAAAATTAATAAGACGAAGGTGAGGCGTAGGCGCGGAATATAGAATCGTCGTCTCATCTCGCGATATTGAACATAAATTGCGCCCAATGCCCAGCTTTAACGTGTGACGCGAATCGCTAAGCGGCCCTTTTCAATTTCTGACAGGATCCGCTGCACCTAATTTGAGCGACATCGCACGAGTGATCGCTCGGAGATGGAGCGAATAAACGGGTAATGTGCTAATGTAGAGGCAGGCGTATATTTTATTTATTTCGCCAGCGCGCGAGAACCGGGCCTTTATTGCGCCGATGACGACAATCTTCGTCTGTATTCGGTGAAGCGCGGTCGGGAAGGGCGTCTCGGTTTATCAAGACCCGCACCTGCAGCGCGTTTCATTTCCGTTAGTGCCGCAAAAGAAGACATATTGTGTTGGTAAATAGCGATGATTTTGTTGATGTTGGTCTAGAGTTGTTGGGATGATTATGATGTGTATTTATGTGCGTGCGTGCGTGCGTGCGTGCGTGCGTGCGTGCGTGCGTGCGTGCGTGCGTGCGTGCGTGCGTGCGTGCGTTCGATCATATATGTGCGTTGTGCGTCGTGACTATCTAATCTATACTGGTGTGTATCGTACCTACAGTGGATTGACCGCCTAGATATGTTTTACTGATTTAAAATATAAAAACATCTGCCCGATATTTTTGCCCGTCTCATTTCAAATTAATGTTTACGAAAATTCAAACCTATGCCTATAGTATCTACTTCGACATGCTGGTTCGTTTGTGCAACTTGTGTACGCAGTTTCTGTGAAATCATCAGACCAACTATTAAACTATTTAATGCTTGAACCAGAATTTATTGAAGTGAAAATGGAAACGCTGACAACTCACGAATTTCGCCCTTGGTGAAATTTCAAGACTTTGTCATATGATCGGCGAGAGGATGGAAGTCACGCCCATGATCGGCATTGACTTCATCAAGTGTTTACCGTTTTATATATCCACTATTTTGAGTCTTACCAGATGAAATGTCAATTCTTTCGATCTTTTGAATAAAAATACACACTTTGTTATTAAACCTGCGGATAAATTATTCACACACTATCCATATTAGGACATCAACAAATCGGATTCGGGATAGGCTAAGTCAGTTCAGGATGGTGTTTTATGCTTGCAATGTACACAACATATTCGAGTCGAAACATTTAAATTAAACAGATAACGGCCAAAATATATGAAGGCACCGTATATATCAGGAGGGCGGGTTATAAGTAGGTGAACATTGTTGGACTCTCGATAAGCCAATGGCTTCCTTGTCCACTTGCCATCTGGGCCTTTGGCTTGGATGGCAAATCTTGTTAAATCTTGTTAAATCTATTTCAATGAACCACATTTGGTTAGAATGTTAGAATACGTATATAGTCTCATGACACGATAATAACGATAACAACGATAACAATGACCAGACAGTGGACCTTTAATAAAAGGAACAACTTTATAATCTCCTTCTTTCATATGCACGTTTTACGCAGGTATATAAGGAAAGTCAGATATACGTGGAACAGCTTGGTAGAGTTCCAATATATATATATATATATATATATATATATATATATATATATATATATATATATATATATATATATATATATATATATATATATATATATATATATATGACTTTTTGACGGAAAATTTCTTTATTATTTACTATCTAAACGTTTGTCGTTGTGTTTTCTAAGAAATACACGACCGTATGCAAGAACAACTCAAATAATTAGCAATATGATTCTTGTTAAAATAATGACATTCGTGCCATAATGAAATCCTTCTATCGTGTTTACAACATCCACCGATGCCAGTACAGGTACGGCGAATACCTCCTGATGACTTTGCATAATTGAAAACAGCGCCGTTTGTGTGTTACCTGTCAAATGTCAACTAATGCGACACCTTTACAGGCGCTGTCACCTGTCCACTTGCCACCTGCTGTGTATTCGCTGCGACAGGAAATCGAGAAGCCAAACGTCTTCAACGGGGCACCCATTGGGCCTCCGTGACACTCGCTGGAGTCGATGGTAACTCTCTTAGGACGACGAACCCCTGAGGGAGGATGGAACCCCTCGTTCGGCGGTGTCAAGAGGACAGACAGTGATGGGCGGGAAGGGTAAGTAGAAAGCAAGGGGTGACGTCGGTCGCACAGAAGGAAGCGTTACGCTGGAGCAAGAAACGAAGCGTAAGTAATGGATTCTTAGTTAGTTGACGCCGTATCTTCACGCCATGTCGTACACGCTAATCCTCGATGTTATCACATTTGACATTACTTGAAGCTACATTCCCCACGTGCTTGATCGACGTCACGTTGTGCATATTGTCACCATGCAGCTACGTATAGACAATTGCATAGACAATTGTTGAAATTATAAATAATAAATCATTAAAAAGCGTGCTGTACACTTTTGCACATTGTGCCATCGACTGGCAGACTCGCATAATGAAATTAAGGAACCTTTAATTTGTTTTTAAATTCCTTCACAATTCCTATGCCCATGTAGTCGGCGAAATATCACAAAATAGGCACGTGTGTGTGTGCGCGTGTGTGAACGAGTGCCTCACGTTCGGTGATAGGAGCGAGATAATACAGGAATTTATTTGTAAATTTGGTCCGATAGTGAAGCACAGCATGCGTATGTGCACGTCTTAATAACTACAGCTCACGAACTCGATATGAAATGCTCTGTCAGTAAACAGTCAGTAAATCTATCAGTCAATCGATCGATCGAAGGAATAATAATAATAATTAACAATAATTAACTTCTATGGCGCCTATATGCTCAGGAACCTAAGCTCAGAGGCGCAACAAAACAGAATCATTAAGCATAATCGTGAACAGGGACGCGCAAAAGTCAATATCAGAACGAGGGACAACCGAAGGTTTATGGTGGAAATGCAATTTGGAATAAATACGTCTTGAGTTTTTTCGGAAGATAGCTATAGTTTCAGATGCTTTCAAAGTGATCCACCAACCAGCCAGCCAGCCAGCCAGCCAGCCAGCCAGCCAGCCAGCCAGCCAGCCAGCCAGCCAGCCAGCCAGCCAGCCAGCCAGGCAGCCAGCCAGCCAGCCAGCCAGCCAGCCAGCCAGCCAGTCATTCATTCATTCATTCAATCAATCAATCAATCAATCAATCGAAATAATACTTTGATCAACGAACAAAATATTGTACAAACGAATCGTATCGCCTGTTGATTTAATAACGACAATACTATAACAATACATCACAATAAATAAAACCTTTGTAACAAAATCTTATATTTTCGCCACCGGCATGAAGATCTTAGTGCGGTTATTTGTACTTCTCGTGAAATATATTCGCACCAGCACAAGCACGTCCGCACGCCGGCCTGCCGGCCCGCCGGCCCGCCCGCCCACCCGCCCGCCCGCCCGCCCGCCCGCCCGCCCGCCCGCCCGCCCGCCCGCCCGCCCGCCCGCCCGCCCGCCCGCCCGCCCGCCCGCCCGCCCGCCCGCCCGCCCGCCAGCCAGCCAGCCAGCCAGCCAGCTAGTCAGTCATTCATTCAATCAATCAATCAATCAATCGAAAGAATACTTTGATCAACGAACAAAATATTGTACAAACGAATCGTATCGCCTGTTGATTTAATAACGACAATACTATAACAATACATCACAGTAAATAAAACCTTTGTAACAAAATCTTATATTTTCGCCACCGGCATGAAGATCTTAGTGCGGTTATTTGTACTTCTCGTGAAATATATTCGCACCAGCACAAGCACGTCCGCACGCCGGCCCGCCGGCCCGCCGGCCCGCCGGCCCGCCGGCCCGCCCGCCCGCCCGCCCGCCCGCCCGCCCGCCCGCCCGCCCGCCCGCCCGCACCACGCACGCAGGCGCGCACACCAATCATCATACATGCGCACAATGATTAATATTAAATAAAGACATTACCAACACATTTACAACTGTATGTCACCATTGCCAAACAGTGGTCCATAAAACATCTTTTGAATTCGCTCGCATAAAACAAGCTGACTTTACGGCTTCTGCAACTAGGCAATGAATCGTCGCTCGTCATCCCGACTTTGTCAAACAACGATTCGTTGCTAATCTCGTCGTGTTTCCACCGCAATAATTCGCCGTAGATATACGACGCACACCTGTAAACCGCGAGAGATAAGGCTTCATCACTTGATCGGTTCAGCCTCCTGCTGTTCTCTTCTTGCGATGTCATCAAGAGCCCGTTGAACCGAGTCTCGTTAGTTTTGTCCGCCGCAGTCGTCAGCGTCAACGGGCCATGAAACCGCGCGTCGGGCGACGTATGGTCGTCTTATCTGGCGACATGAATTATTATGACGCGTTAATTGTTCGAGTTTGCCGGGCGTGACAGTGATTACGGTTATCAATGTCAGTGCAGTATTAATGTCGCACATTTCGAATGGAAACGTCGTAATTTTTATGCAGTGCTGACTTGTTGTCGTCGCTAATGTTCTGCTGTGTCAAACGAGCGGGTTGAATCTGAACACGGACATGAACTACCGCAAAAACGGGGGGGGGGAGAGGGGGGATTCGGGAACAGAACAGGAACAGGTATGGAAGAACGACAATTGCAGGAACGGGCACAGTAAGAACAACCGTAGAAAGAAGATCCAGATTAATAGTAGGAACATATTGGAACAAGGACAGGGAAACAACAAAAGCAGGGACAACTCTAGGAGTCTGCACGGAAAGGAGAAGACGAGGAGAAAGTGTAACAGGAGAACTTTAATAAGAAATTAAGTGTCGCACGAGCTACGAAAATGTGCCATTGTTCGACAATCATCGGGTTGTCATGATTTTTGTACATAACTAATATTTTAGCGATTGTGCAACATTTCGCGAAAAATCGAACCTGTATACATATATATATACATATATATATATATATATATATATATATATATATATATATATATATATATATATATATATATATATATAAATATATATGTAGATATATATATATATATATATATATATATATATATATATATATATATATATATATATATATATATGTATATATATATATTATATTATATATATATATATATATATATATATATATATATATATATATATATATATATATGTATGTATGTATGCATGCATGCATGCATGCATGCATGCATGCATGCATGCATGCATATATATTATATTATATTATATATATATATATATATATATATATATATATATATATTATAGTTTTCTTTTACATGCAAAAGCTCGTGTGTGCATTTGTTATCTGCATATGTCATTTAGTTTTGATGAAATCATCAAACAAACTATTAAATTATTTTCTCGAACAGTTACGTGTCATTCTAAACACGCCACTTATATACTAGACAAATCGGTCCAAATACACGGCTACAAATACACGGCTACAGTTACGCAACAGCTCGGACCTTACGAGACAGACACGATATAATGAGTAATCTGAAATAATAACCGTAAACGCGTCCGACAACAAATGAACCGCGGTAGTGGCTATATTCGTGCACTAAACCCCCGTTCTCGTCCTAGCCTGGGGCAGAGCCTGCGTGCGATATCACCACTTACATGAGCAGGCAAACAATTCACTCAATTAAACTGCTCTGCGATTGCCGGTCGTCCATTTTCGGACGCGGTAGTTAAGCGACGCGTCTTATTGAATGTTAATACGACCAATTAGCTTAGCCGTTGTGCAAACGCCTCGGGGCTGTTCTCGTGATGCACTTTTGGTACCCGGCTCGCCGAAGTGAACGCTGCAAGGCTTCCTGTAAACACTTCTCGTCTGCTTCAGTGGCCGTATCGCTCTCGACGATGTAGGATACGTACTTTGGCAGCACTATCACGTATAGCGTCCACAAGGACACCACTCAGCCGCGTCACAGACTGCTACTGATCACGCGATATAATTATCCAATGGTAACAGCTGTAAGTCACACGTGATTTCATTACTATCGAGTTTATTCGGTACTGTCTTCATTGCAATGTAGCCTGATTAGATTACAACGCAAACAATTGTCAAAAAGACTTACCATGTTCAAGCTTCAAAGAAGCTTGCGTACCAACATTTATTATCATCACCAACTTTATTCGGACTGAAGATCCACAAACATGTACATATAAAAGTCAGAAAATTGGTCCTTGTTTGTCCATGTTACGCACAGAAGACACCCACACAAGTAAATATTTAAGGCATCAGTTCGAACAGTTAATCGAACGTCATAAATAAATAATAATAATACCAATACTACTACTAGTACAAATAATAAAGATAATAATGATAACAATAATAATAACACCGCATTTATGCAGCGCTAATTCCCACTTAATTCATGGATCGATGCGCTGTGCATCATATAAAATTATATAAACTATTAGCATGCCAAAAAACTGTTAATGTAAGTTGTCATAGAAATAAACAACAATTAACTTAAGAGTGGGACAGATTATGCTAATATATACGACTAATGTTCATAACTTTATACATTAATTTATTATAATTAATCAAATGCACCTGTACAGCTAAATGGCTAATAATAAAAAGGGATGGAAAGTTGGGAGAGTTCCCAAAATACAAAGTCATTCTACTATGTGTATTTAGTATCGCGCACTGTTGACCCGCTCACGAGAACGTGTTATACGCACCCTGCTGGTTTGTTTGCCCTAGCCAAAGCCGGGGTGTTTATTGTGTACAATCACCCGATTGTTCACACGTCCGGATGTCGTCTGCTCCATCGGTCGCGTCTTGGTGAGCTGTCTGCAGCGGCTGTCTGACAGCAGACATAGGGTAGCGTAGTTGCATCTGCGCTAACCGGCACACGCACGCACGCACGCACGCACGCACGCACGCACGCACGCACGCACGCACGCACGCACGCACGCACGCACGCACGCACGCACGCACGCACGCACGCACGCACGCACGCACGCACGCACGCACGCACGCACGCACGCACGCACGCACGCACGCACGCACGCACGCACGCACGCACGCACACACACAAGTAGCAGCTCTGCAAACTAACCTTAATTAGCCACTAATTGACTAGCAGTGTGAATATGTTTAAAAACAAAATGGCGAAATATATCAGAAGAGCTGGTTATTATGTAGATAATTTGTTGTCGGACTCTCGATAAGCCAATGCATGACTTTATTTCCAATTGCCATTTGGGTGTTTTTGCTATAGATGGCAGTCGTCTTAAATATTGTTACATCTTTTTAATGTAAAATTGCTGTAAACCATCCGAACGTCATTTGGGAAATCCAGAGGCATGCTGATACATCAACAATTACAATTAATCAACTTAACCCCGCATAAGTGTTTACGCAATTAAATTAACCCATTATATCAGCGACCTGCATATAAACCATGCGGGTCATTTGGAATTAGCAGTAGAAGAAGCTCAAACACCCACACATTGAATAAAAACACGTTTACAAATGTAAAATGCATGTTATCGTAAACACAACTGACATAGAGTAGTATGGGGCATAACGCAAGTTTTGGGGCATAAAGCCCATCCTCTAACTAGTTTCACAGCGCAAAAATAAGAATTTCGAGATCGCCAAATGAAGCCACATACAGTTCTTCACATTTGGGTAGAATACGGTGGCAGAAAACGAAATTCACGCGATATTTGTTTTACGTCAAACTTTTGAATCTATAAGAGCCTCTGAGCTCAGGTTCCTGAGGATGTAGGCGCCATAGAAGTTAATTATTAATATTTTTATTATAAATTATAAAAATGGTCACCATAAAAGTCGTTTTGTGGGCAGTAACCATAAGAAACTGAGACAACGCGTTGAGTGTCTACAGTAGACAAATATGTAATCATTAATGTTGTGAATGTTGCGGACGCGAGTGATAAAAGCCAGTAATATACAGATGGTGAAATTTTAATATTGAACGTAAAAGGCAAAAAGGCCAACATTAATGGGGGCAAAACGCACAGGGTGGGGCGTACTATATCTATGTCGAGTTGATAAATTCTGCCTGTGTATGACAGTTTATAATAAACATATACAACATAACGAACTTGCTGAATTCCAGATAAAAGGAGCTAATTAATTAACAATTTCAGTCATAGTTCTTAATAAAATTATAATAACAAATATTACTATGATGTGCAGCAATGTTTCGCTACTGAAGTGTAACTTAAATGAGGTTGATTAATGTGCTAATGGCTTTTTGCGCGTCCGTGTTCACGTTTATGCTTAATGATTCTGTTTTGTTGCGCCTCTGAGCTCAGGTTCCTGAGGATATAGGCGCCATATAAGTTAATTATTATTATTATAAACGATTCAATATATATTTAAAATCACGTTTGTGTTTGGAGTGTAATTATACATTTTCTCAGACCGTTTTCTAGTCGTATGGTTTAAGTTATTTTTAATTTACTGTCGTTCGAAAAAGGAAATAACGGAACACATACACTACTTATTGTTGTTGTCGTCATCGTCATCATCATCGTCATCGTCATCATCGTCATCATCATCATCATCATCATCATCATCATTATTGCAATAGCATGGTGGGTGTTCATGTATAATTCGCATATTAGCCAGTCTTGATCGCGACGACTGCACTGTTGTCTCACTAGAACGAGACATATGCTTGTTTTCCCTGTGATTTCATTCCGTATTAAAACCGCCAGAGCATTAGGCAGAACTGACGCTAAGTGCCCGGTGGTCAGCATTGTTGGAGTATAACAGGTTCACGCCCGGACGATGACGTAACGATCGCCCACTGACGACCAGAGGCCTGTGAAAGTGGTCAAGGACCGGAACAAAGGACAGCCTCCGTCCGGCCGGCCGGCTGGTCGTGATTGATGCGAAGTCCTCGGATTAATTACTTTCGGAACGGATGAATTACGAAACGATTTCGCCGCTAATTGATCCCGCACGCCGGCCGGGCGGAGCGCACACGGTCGACTGGGCTTGAAGCACGGGGCGATTCCCTCTCCGCTGGAGCGACAACCTGTTCTTTTATTTCTCATTTCCGATCTCGGCCGGTAGTCACGTCCGTTATACTGCAACTATTTGCTTAAATCATTTTCTCAGCGCAATTAAATTACTCTTTATTAAAGGTGGCACTCTGTTGACAGCGGAGGATTAACCAATCACTCAGCGGTGATCCGGTCTTCCATCGGCGGTTCGCTTTTAATTATTTGACTCGCGGGAAAACGCGCGCGGCTACTCGCCTAACGTGTCCAAAATGAAGGCGCTAGGGAATTAAAGAAGGCGAAGTGCGGCCGCCAAGAAAAAAACAGAACCGCCGGCTTGATCTTGGATTACGGCAACTCCCACAAAGGTTTCGTGATTGTTTTTATTAAATTTAGATTTATCAATCGACGAATGACAGGTTTTGCTGTCACCGGCAGATACAGTGAACGCAGTACGAGATTGATGCACTGGGTTGAATGCATAAAGTGGACAGCAAGTAATTTGTACATTCACAGACGCACGCCAGCACGCACGAACGCACGAACGCCTGCCCACACATTTCGCCCTCCTTTTTCTGCTGTCCAAAGAAACACTTGTAAAAAACGTTGAATGCAAGGAGCCCACAGAAGTAAGAATTCATATTTAAAATGTTAACAATTTATAAATCTAATTATATATATATATATATATATATATATATATATATATATATATATATATATATATATATATATATATATATATATTATACACGCACACGCACACGCATCAAATTAAGTATAAATATTATATTACGTTACATAATATGTATGAGAAAGTAGCATTTCATAACAATATTTGTATAAATGGTTAGTAAAACCCGTGCGAATTTCGCGATTGCCAAATTATTACTACTTCGCTGAATTTTAAATTGAAAAATATATGGTCGGATCCCATCGGAAGATATAAATGTTTTGTTTCCTTGACGCGCCTTTGAGCTGCACTCTTTTTTAAATGTGACTTTGCAAGATGCGGAATGGAGTAACAGACGGCGTGCAAACACACACAGAAAGTGTACGCAAATATGTGGAAAGTGTATTCTTGAATAAACTATCGGGACAGTTGTTGAATTAAAGGGCCTTTCTGAATTTAAAGTTTAGCTCGTTATTTTTAACCGGACGCGGTCAAAATTCGGCGAAAAAGGGCTGAGGTGGTCCGATTCTATACATATTATAAGATATCTCGAAATGGAGAGACACACGTTATTATATAGCGTGCAAAAATACGCATATATGTGGAAAGCGTAGTGCTTTAATAAACAATCTGAAATGTTGTTGGATTAATACTTGTAAATGTGCTATTGTGATGTAGGCCTATACGCGTAGGTTTTAAGGACGTCAGGTGTCCCCAACACGCCGGCTTCATGAAATCTAACGACCGCTCAATTGATACATATCTACATTTATATTTGACTCGTTGTTTCGATCACTTTAATATCAGCTCGACCGGCCGTCCCGACAGCTGCCGAAGACGGGCAAAGAGGCTCGACGTGACGTCGATGAGGCAATATCGAAGCCGAGACAAACAGCTGAGAATATTAACAACACCCGCTGCTTGACTCAATAATAACATGGCGGCCATATTGGTTTTTATCACCGACAAATTGCCGTTTCGTTTGGTTTTATGCGTTCTGATGCGGCGGATAAATACAGTTTGTGAGCGTGTATTCGAGTGATTGGTTGCGTGCGCTTGGTGTGTGTATATTTTATGCGCGCGGTCGCTGGGTCAAGCGTTATACTAAAATACAAACTATGGAATACTGGCGCGAGGAAGAAGAAGTTTATCGCACCGTCCACCTTCTCTGATTCGGTCTCATCGTTAAACCACGTCGCCATCTTGTTGTTCACAGCTCAATGTGCAAGTATGAGCGCAGTCACAGGGTTTCAAGCAGGGAGCGTCGATTGTGTGTCACGTGACAAGTGCCGCGCTGTTATTGGCTAACGGGTTCCCGACAATTGAGTAGCGTTCTAACAAGTACTCACACTTGCGACTGGGCCTTGAGTCGCCAACCCGGGGCCGCGCATACTGGCGATTAATCGGGTTCCTGATTAAATTTTCGAATCGGATAATGCCGGGCGTACACTAGCGACTCGCTAAGACGTGACAGTCTGCGACTGTCTAGTTGTAACCATTGCTGATTTTTTTAGCACGTACACTCGCGATTTTCGAACACGTACACTCATGACTTCTTACGACGACTACCGCGCACACTGACAACTCGACTGTGGACGACCCACCACAATCCAGCACGTGCGAGCGTCCTGTAGTGTTTACGTTGGCCATGATAATAATAACTATTGGATCCCTGTGTTTAAAAAAGTGGCTTTTTGGGGAGCATCTGGCCAAAGTCCACAGAAAAATTGCGCATTTGTCGAGAAAGCAAGTGACAGCATTTTCGTTAGCTATAGACACCCTTTCTCTGGTAAGATGACGTCGAAAGAAAAGGAAACGTTGTAGGAAATGAAGGCGGTGGGTCGCACCCCATACCGAGGAGCGAACAGAGCAAGGGTCGTTCGTCAACCTTGTCACAGGACTCCACGAACACGAGGAAGATGCATATCGAAATTTTATACGCATGCCACAGTATATTTTCGACTGGATGCTGGCACTGGTCACGCCGATTATCATCAAGGAGGACACTCGGCTACGGAGAGCAATCTCGTCTGCAGAACGACTGACCATCACACTGAGGTTTCTGGCCACCTGACTTCCTGTGGCGGTGCGAAAACCCTTTGAGGTTGTGGTATACAACAGTGGCTCCACACGCCACATTGCTACCATCTCTGCCTCATTCTCCTTGGTAGGTCGCCATTTTGATGCTTGGAACTCACTATGAGCGTATGGTGTCACGCGACAAAATGCCGCGCTTTTATTTGCCAACGGGTTCCTTACAGTCGAGTCGCGTCGTAAGTAGCGCGCACACTGGCGACTGACAGTTGAGTCGGCGACCCGGGTACGCGCACACTGGCGACTATTCGGGTTCCCGATTAATTTTTCGAATCGTATAAGACCCCTTGATTCGAGTCTTAACAAGTCGGCGACCGGGAGTCGTAGTCGCGGGTTCCGCGTACACTGACAACTCAACGGTCTAAGACTGGCCTTGAGTTGAGCAAAAGCGGCAAACCAGTCACCAGTGTACGCCGGGCTTAAGACTAGGCTATATTTGAGTCTTAACAAGTTGGCGACCGCGAGTCGTAGTCGCGGTTTCCGCGCACACTTACGACTCGACTGTCTGCGACAGATGCGTTGAGCATAAAAAAGCAAACCACACGACAGGGTACACCGGGCATTAAGCGATTTTAATTGTCTGGAGTCAAGACACGTCATTGGCGTCACTGTACGTACAAATAAAAAAAATCTGCAGTGAACTTTAATTAATAATTAACAAAATCACAAAAACAATTCGCTAAAAAATGCTTTCTTTACATCCAAGTGTATATTGCTATGATAATTACTGTTTGGTTCATTTGCCTGCAACAAGTAATAATTACAATAGCCTATTCTTTCCCCAATTCAACCTGTATTGTAGTGTTAGCGTAAAATAGCAAAACAAACTATTACGTTAGAATAAGAAACATTGTTGTGTCAACAGAATGCTCACAAAATATCCGCGGAACCGTACCACAGCCGGAAAGGCATGGGGAGCATTTCAAAAACTCACAACAATTTGGAGGTCAAAGGGTATAAATAAAAAACAATTGTCAACATCAATGTTATATACGCGCTTCTCTATTGCTCTCAAACCCGGAAAAATGAACAGAAACTAGCAAATTTCCAGACTACATGCTTTTGCTGACTTGTGTACATCAAATTGAATGAATTCACCGTCAACGAAGAACTAAAAAGAGTAAATGTAGAGCCAACCAAGTAAATAATATTGAAAAGAAGAATGCCGCCATCAAGACCACCAAAGCAGGCGTCGTAACATACTGGAAACTTTTTGGAAAAAAGAAAAGACGACGCCCAGAAGAAGCAACCAACACCATCGCAACAAAGGCACAAACTCGGAAAATAAAGATACAAGACGTAGAAGGAAAGGCTGAAGATAGAAATGTGTGGCGCCGATTGCGCTGTGCCTTGTGTGTCTGACGGCACAGGGAGTGAGTAAGTGAGTGAGTAGGTGAGTGAGTTGGAATATGCTCAGAGTTGAGCGGCGGTTAATGTTTGATACAGAAAGCGACGTAAGGAGAACGAGAGTATGACATGGGATTGTGGAAGGGGGAGCAACATTAGGGACAACGAGGGCATGGTTCCAAAACGTGAAAGAGACGGTTTTCTGGTGAAGTATCCGATGTAGGGGTAGCCGTATGCCTACTCTTCAAATTTACTCCCCCCCCCTCTCTTCTTATTGTCCCAGTTTCAAGCTATACTTATATTTCGTGACGTGATTCCACAGACTGTTTCCTTCAGTCACATTGCTGTAACGTTCTGTGAGCAGACAATGCCCGATTCGCGTGAACGGCCACTCAACTTAAACAAACACACCATCAGACCCCGCTGTCCGGCTCTGCCCGGCGAAATAAAACGGCGATCAATTCACTTAATGGCTGCCACCCGTTTAACCGGCGGGCAATTAGTGCGTGATTAGCTTGAGGATAACTCAATCTCGCCGTCCGCTAGAACAATCGCCGTGCAGTGAATGATGAAGGCACAGCGCGTGGGTAAACACGGCGTTAAACAGTGGCAACTGTCGCTCTGGGTTTGGTTTTATCAAGTGTCAGTTTTAACGAGCAAACATGGCGGCCGGTTTGTGTAACAACGGATTTGGATGACAAACATTGATTCCGATGTTTCACAATTTAAATCTGTGCACAGACGGGCGTTAAAGTTGCGCCTTTTTAACGGCTTCCTGCACATGTGTACATATCTCTAATTACCCTCTGTTGGGCGTTAGGCTTAGCAAAGACCCTCACTAAATCTTAATAAAGTATCGTTTGCATAACGTAGGTATATCGCATGTTTATGTGTTAACGGCGTAATGCAGAACACACGACCTGTCAGCTAAATTTGAATTGAAATAAACTGACACTGATGCTCAAGCAAAGCAAAGGTAGCTTATCTGGTACTATACTAAGCTAAATCGTGTACTGCCCCTTCTTTTAGTTTGCAGCTGATTTGTCACGCATTTGATATAATATGTCATTGTTAAGAAAATAGTCACTTCCGAACTTCTATGTTCGTTCCACTCCTACTCCTGGTTCACTTTAAACATTAAGGTAAAACAACAACACCTTTATCACTTTCTATAAATTATGTGAATTATAAGCTACACTAGAAAACGTAACTGAAATTTTCGCTCCAGGAGCCGTTGGTGTACCACGCATGTAACGTCACACCATCGACTGGAACGAGCGCTGAAGTGATGCTACCGGTTTGCCGCGCACGCTTTTGTCATTAGCCCTAGGAGGGTCAGTTGCCCCCCGCCACCCGCCCATCGTTTATATTTCAATTACCCAGATTTTATGTCCACCAATACGTCTATTTGTCTGCGCCAATCAGCCGAGTAAACGTTAATTAAACACATCGGGAGCCGGAGATGTCCGATGCGCTGTTTATCACCTCTGAATGATAGCGATGGCGTAACGGAGACCGGGCAGGTGTGCGAGAAACGGGGGGTACGGTTTGTTGGAAGTGACACGCATGCAGACTTAATAGCCCCTTCCCTCGTTCGGCCCCTGGCCTTGTGCTTCGGGCAATCTTAGGAAAGTGTCGTTTCCCTGTGTCGCACTTGAGAGCCCTGCGCTGTTCAGCGGCGGCTAATCAGTCGTAGTCATGTGACTAAGAGTAACTAGTGTTGTTGCAGACAGAGCAATGTTCAAAGGGTCAGATCAGTTTTATCGTAAATTTTAATTATCTCCTTAATTACTATTGAATTAATAATTATTATGTCGTAGGCACTCCAGGATTTCTTCATGCTCAAGCCTTAATTGTTGTAAAATGCAAACGGAAGCCTTCAAAATTATGTGATGAAGAAAAACATTTATTTGAAACACAATATAGTGAGACAATAACTAGTATGCACGAAATAGTAAATACGTACGTAAGAAATACTGATTTCAGAGGTGTACTGTTACATAATTAGGAGGAAGGAGATTATTATTTTAAACATTCGAACAATACGGAACATTTGGAAAAAGAAAGGTGCCTAGGGTGCCACTTCATGCATTTTGTAACAACTTTTAATAGAAAATGCAACCATAGAATTTTTTTAACACAATTGTTTTTATTTTATTGTGTACACTATATATAACTATGGCAGGAATTGGTTAAAAAGAAGTCTGTCTTTACCCGTGTCAGTTGTGAAGGGCTTACATGAACTGGCATAAAATATGAATATTCACGGACACGAAGGAAAAAAATACCCAAGTACATTTTCTGCAATCAATATTTCAAGTATTTAACATGTCAGCATATCATGCAAATAGAACGCCAAGTTAGATTATTAACGATGCCGCACATTATCCTGAGTAGAACAATACTGTATAACACTGGTCTTTCTAAGAGGTTATAGAAAAAATACCGGTCGCTGGAAAATACATGTAGACTATATCGTGTCCCGATGTTCATCTTTAAAACGGCATCCGCTGTCTGCTGTATAATGTATAAATATTGATAGCAAGCAGCCCGTGTACTTACTTATTGATCGAATAATGTGAACATTGCGCATATTTTTATAATGTAATTTGGCTGTATTAAAGCAAGACAGTTACTGGAGTAATCTGTGTCTCTTGCGACGCCGGGCAACTCGTTAGCTATAAAGGCAACTGATCTGTTGTACATCTAGTCTGGGGAGAAGTAGGTTGCTGCGAGGCTCAGGCAAAGATACTCGGGAGGATGTAATGTAATTGTATGTGCTGGCTCGAAAGCCCGCAAAAGCAAAGCCGTGTTAACTTAGAGTTTACACTCCAAGAGGAAACAATACGTTTGTAAAGAAGACGAGCAGGTTTAGCATAGATGGTGAGGCCTGATTGTGACTGTGTCGCAACTTTGATTGTTTAATAATTTCTTACAAAGTTAAGACGCACTTGGAATCTATCTGAGAATTATATGTAATTGACAAATCCATTGTGACGGGTTTAACATTTATAACGTGACGTTACTGATTTCATCACAAAATGTCAGAATTTTATATTTATGAATGGTTGTTGTCAAATAACTTTAGTGACACACCAATACAAATGATAAAAGACATGGAATACGTGTTAATTGCGCGTGCTATTGATATTCCAAATAGCCTCGAAAGGGGCTATCCATAAAGTACGTAACGCTATTTTGTTAACTTTTTTTTAGATCCCACCCCTTGTCACGCTTCGTAATGCTGGCCTGTACATCCAACCATTACAGACTTCACTGATGCATGGAGTCCGCATTCTTTTCCGTTCGAATTCAGTTGAAATATACCTCAAAACTAGCATGCCATAGGCATCGCCATCAATGCTGTCACTGGTGTTGACCAAGAAACACGTTTTTACTAACGAACGCAACGATCGCCAAGACACCCCTATCCCCACGTAACCCTCCGTATCGCTTACCCGGACACCCCACCCCATGACGTACGTACTCTATGGTCGGGATAGCTCCCCCTAATTTTGTTCCCGATGGTCTGCTTGCATACCATAATGGCTTGTTTGATCCTCGCATTTAATTCCCAGGACTGTTGCCAGCGACCAACGTTAATTCATAGGAGGCCGGTTACATATTATGTAAAAGGTGGGTGTGGCAGGGGTCTGAACCCTCAGCTACCACCTGTTTTAGGGCATACATCCCACCTCACACATTTTTTAGTACTATCCACTTTAGTGGCGCCACGATGCGTATCATGAACTAACCAAATATCTACGATCCGAACAATTATTATCCGGTAGGTGTCGCCATGCCACATAATTTTTGCTAGAATTTATAGTTTAAATAACGACCGAAAGACTGACATTCTTCCTGTCTGAAGTAACTTAAGGCATGCAATATTTATTGATGTGACTAGATACACTTTGTCCTGCTTCTATTTCACCAATGTATGATCCCCGATCATGTGATTAAGCTTACTCGGACGAGTCTATTATTGCTCGGGTTTTCTAAGCTTCGCATCAATGATCCATTACATGTCCAAAATTAGCGTGCTACTTATGAACAAAAGTAACATACAAAACAATGTCATTGCTTCTATATAAGCAATTAATACGACAACGCTTATTTGTCAGGATAAATAATTGTATTAAAATAATAGACCTCGAAGTATCTCCGTGTGAAAATGGACTCGCCGAGTGAATAAATAAATAAATTATAATGCGGCGATGGCGCAGGGAGGCGATGGTAAGATATTTTACATGTGCGATTCGGAAAACGAAGAATGCGAAGCAGAGTGTGGACCCGGCAAGCCATCGCCAGATATCAATATGGAAGAAGACTACAGGATGAAGCCGAGCAGTTCTTTACAGATGATTCTGTCCTCGATCTCTCAGGCACGCAGTCGGGAGTGCACATTTGTCTCTCGTGGTACGGCCCCTTTTGCTTTGTTTATCTCCGTGTCGGTGCTTTTCTGATAGCTCCAGTGACAGCCGGAAACGCTGTCAAAAGGCGGAGAAATGTGAATTCCTAATTTGAAATGTCCCGCAATAATATAGTTGTTACATGTTGCAACATAACTGCTGCATAACCCATATTGGGCCATAACATCGTGACATAAGGCATAACATATATTACTATTACGGTAGTATGACTATTGTTACTATTAGTCATGTCTCATGATCATGTGCACAATAATTGGGTACCCCCCCGGCCCAGATATTACCACTGCCGGGTCAGTCCAATGCTAACTTGCTAAATTCTACTAGACCAAGTTCCAATAAAAGGTATTTTGATACTGTACACATGCAAAGGCGTTTGGCTGTGAAAGGTGTTTTTCGTGTTTACACCATTTAAGTCTAAAATAAATAAATTCGCACCATATATACTATCCCATAGCCTAGGCATAGCCAGCATAGTGGCTGTAATAATTAAGTATGTTATTGTTATTGCCAATGGTCATTGTTATTCTATTCAATAAACGTAAGTGCATATATATATATATATATATATATATCCATATTGGTTGTACAGAACGGGCTTGTTAACAAACGCAAATGCATTTTAATGAGCATTTGAATGTTGAACATTTGAATGCGCATTCAAATGCCTCTGTGAACATTTGATTTGTAAAATGCACAATCAAATGCATGCGTAATTCTTTGAATAATTATTGTTAGATTCACTTTCACAATTAAGTTCACAACATGCTATTAGAAAATGTGCTGTGTAGTGAGCAGTGTCCTCAGCAGATTTAATGGTTACAGTAATGTACTACTGTATTTATTAAATAAATCAATAATGTGTTTGTATACATTACATTGTTTTTTCTTTAAAAAAACAGAACATTAATATTAAGCCAAAACATTTGAAATGAATTCAAATGCATTTGCAAATGTGTAACCAAAACATTTGCATTTGAATGTGACCCCAAAACATTTGCGTTTGAATGCATTCCTGGAAAATGGCGTTTATATTTGCATTTGAATCAAGTGAAACATTTGCATTCAAATGCATTGACATGCATTTGTTAACAAGCCTGGTACAAAATACCTTTCTCCTCACATCATGGTCTTGAGTCACTGGTAGTTATCCTAATGCAAAGCTTTCTGTATTCATGTATAATCTATATATCCACTATTTATATCCAGTGTTACTACAATGACTTCCCTCAGTAACCTAATTTGCATCACCTTAACTATAGACAGGTCATTAGTTGTCAATTATTGCACTAAAGGTAACTGATGCCCTCCGCATTGCCTCAGTTCACTCACCTGTGCAAATGAATACCTTGCAATAGACAGTGGTGGACTCCTGTGAAGGAATGTCTGTCATGCAGTAATTGCACCATGGCTCAGTGCTATACAATGTATTTTCTTAAGATTGTCAGAATATTAATAGGCTTCAGTTGTTGGATGCAGCAGAGCCCTTATGTAGAAATGGGGATGCAATAAAATTTTTCCTGCCGAACAAAAGTGAGGATCCTCAAAAATGGACCATTCCTTAACATGCTCTCTTATACCAGAGACGATTGTTAGTGTTCCACTCCTGTGCGACAGCCTGTGTTTGGCAGTGGTATGGAAAAGAATAGCGACACAAGAAGAAGTTGGTCCTTGGCGATAACTGTTTGTTTTAGTATTAACAAGTGCACTGTTCTAGAACTGTCTACTGTAATTATGGAATCGTTTTGCTCTTTACAGATACAGATTTCGTAGTTGTGCAAGCAGACAACTTCTGGGTGCAGCTGTTCTCGAAACATTTCCTTGAAGCACCTGAAGACACAAATAAAGATGACTTGTTGTTCTATGTCCGCAAGACCATGACAAAATCACGTCTCAACATTCCTCAGGTGTGTACTGTGCACAGGTGTGTAGTATGTACAAGTGTGTAGTATGTACAAGTGTGTATTCTTCAGTGTAATTATTTTATGTAATGCTGCAGTCACAAGTACATTGAGTTTGACTGCAAAACTACACCTGCCCAAATCCCAATACAATTTAGCCTTGCCAGTGTTTTAGGTATGCCATTCTATGCAGATCTGCGTTATCAAATTCTCAAACATTTATGTGTACATTGCAAGTTAATAAAACATTTCAGAGTTGTAGATAACACAATTTATAAAAGTTTATATTTATATTATTTATATGTTTATATTTCGACTTGCAAATCTTAATAATAATAGATATAATCATAGTTATGATGTAACATTTCAGACAGAGATTGAAGTCTATCGAAAGTCGTCATCAAGTCAACCCAGTGTGACTGACCGACAGATTGACTGGGAAGAAACAGTCTACCTCAATCTAATCTTGCAGCATGTAAGTAAGCCTCTGTTTCTAATGCTACATTGCTAAACATTTGTTGCAAATCGGGTGTTTATTCATCTTAAAACATATCAGTCGGGCAAAACTCGAGTCACGTGTTGATTTGGCCGGTGCAACAGCTGCTGAACCAATTAAGAAATTGAATTGTGGCAACAGATGTTTAGTAATATGCATCAGGACTATGTACACTGTTCTGCAACTCAACAAAACTCAGTCAAAACTTGCCAAATAAAGCAAATTTTCATTGATAGTTGTTGAAAACTCCCTTGATGCATGTTTGGTAAAATATTATATGAATAACTTCCAGAGTGCATCATTGTTCAGCGTGAATAAATTTAAAAACAAGGTTGACACATATCTCAGGAGGGTGGATTACATATAGATTAAAAATGTTGGACTCTCAATGGCTTCCTTATCCACTTGACATCTGGGCCTTTGCCTTTAATGGCAATCTTTTTAAATCTTGTTAACTCTGTTATTTTTCTAAAAACGTTTGCCCTTGTAGACTGTTACTGTTGTTGTTTACAAATGTTGCTATAATCTCTTCTATCTCTGTTTTCAGTTAGAGTACTATGTCACATGTGCAATATGTAGTCGAACGGGAGAAAAAGAATTACAGATACTCAAGAAGTTTAGCCAGGTATGTTGATGCTTCTGTGGGGCATTAGAACAACATGATTCAACACAAAACGTGTGGGGTTTCTGCAGTCGTTTCCCAGGGGTCATCCACGTTGCTTCAACCACCATAAAACAACCAAAGTGCTGAGTGGAAAGGCCTGGGTGTTTCGCTATATTTACCTTGAATTTAAATATGCTTAAACAGTCTCATGCTAAATCTAAACCATCAAATTTGGAGCAGGATTGGATTCAGTTTTTGTGGTAGCTGCAATATCAAAAGAAATTGTTGTTATTGTCAAATATGTGATTGTAACTTATATTTGTCTTTAGTACCAGTACCGTTATCAAAATGGAATTTGAGTAATATATTAAAAGGCATCATAAATATACATAACCTCATTTTCTTGTTTGATTGTTCAGTAAAAGTAGTGCATTTTGGTACACAGTATAATGTTCTAAAAATATGTGTTGTATGTTTTATGGTTTAAGAAGAAATATTCCTGAATATTCGATATAAGTAAATTATGAAATTACTGTATGAACATGTTCCTGGTACTGCATTACAACCTGTGATTTCACATGCTCTCAGAGTTCCTGTAACAACATTCTGACTATTGTCAACTGAAGTACATGTACCTGAATTTATAATAAAAAATAGTATATAGTTATTTAATTGTACATTGATGTACATACAACACTTCTGCTTTCTAAAGAACATGAGTAGGTGCTTTATTCAGTATTATATAAAATCTTTTATAATTCGTGGCAAGGGATTTTATGGTTGTATGTCCATCCCTTTTTTGCTTTTCACTGTGGATTTGATGTATATTTTCATTTACCTTTTTGTCTGAAATAATTAGTTATTGCATTGTTTTATAATTTTGTGTCACAGAGAGTTTACGCCTCCCCTAGTCGTCGGAGAATGGATAGTAAAGGAACACAGGAAGAAATTGTTTATCCAAATATATTCTTCACTGTTGACAACTTTGAAGAGGTAAGCAATATATTTGTGACTGACTTAATAAAATTGCCCATTTATTCTCCTAAAGGATGATAAATGAATGGAACAAATTATTTCATCATCCTCTCGGAAGGTTGGCTATAATGGATCTTTTGATAAATACCATGGACAGTATCATCAATCCACTCATTAATTAAGAAAATGTAAACAATCTCTTGCATTCATATAACTTTATGATAACATTACATGTATCTTATGATAAACTCCCTCTTCAGTTAATTTAACCCATCATGAAACAGGTTCGTTGATGCTTGTGTTTGTAGTGTGTAAATAGTTTAAGTAATTAATACGCACAATCGGTTTATGGTGCAAACTACACCCTGGTTAAAATTACTTCAATCATTAGATCGGGTAACTTGAGAAAGCAGGAATAGCCTTATGCTATAATATATATATATTTTCACAGAATTTTTATGGAACTGGTAAAAAATTATTTCATAGTTGTCCGATGATTTCACCAAGACTTATTAAAAAAATTATAAATGAGCTAATAGGTAACATTTTTGTGTGAAATGAGTCTGAAATAAGATGAACAAAACAATTGAATTGACTCAATAAATGATTTTATTCTTTAATCAGGCATTTGCAGACATCGTGGTTCGGGACAGTGAGATGGTGTGCGTGGAGCTGGTGGCTCAGGACAGACACGCAGCCTTCCAGGGAGTCATCTTCCTTGGATCTATCAGATATGAGGCACTCAAGAAAATCTATGATGCCAGGGTGTGTAGCACTTGCAATAGCTTCCCCTGTCAAGATGATCTATGATGCCAGGGTGTGTAGCACTTGCACTAGTTTTCCCTTTCAAGAAGATCTATGATGCTAGGGTGTGTAGTATTTGCACTAGTTTCCACTCTCAAACAGATCTATAATGCCAAGGTGTGTAACACTTGCACTAGTTTCCCCATCAAGAAGATCTATGATGCCAGGGTGTGTAGTATTTGCACTAGTTTCCACTCTCAAACATATCTATAATGCCAAGGTATGTAACACTTGCACTAGTTTCCCCATCAAGAAGATCTATTATGCCAGGGTGTGTAGCACTAGTTTCCTGACAAGAAGCTGTATGAAGCCAGGGCGTGTAGCACATGCACTAGTTTCCCTGTCAAGAAGATATATGATGCCAGGGTATGTAGCACTTGCACTAGTTTCAGGCGCCTGAATGACCAGCCCACTCAGGTTGGTACAGTGCATTTGTGCTCTGTGTTGTTCTCCCTCCCATTCACACAGGCCTGAACTTGATCTCTCTGAGGCTAGTGGCTAGAATAGTAACTGCATGCCTTCTGAAAACACCTAGATAACATGGCTGTGAACTAGCCAGTAATGTCAACTGTTAAATGAGCGTTAATTGAGAGTTAATTGGGAATTTGGCAATTAAATTAAATTAGCCTTTCTGAAAAGTTTATTAATTAAATTTAACTTAATTTAGTTAATTCAATTAACAATTGAAATTAACCCTTGCCTGGTGTGTAGCACTTGTCAAGTGTTGATGGTCGCTGGAATTGTTTAATCAGTACAGTGCATGCTCTCTTGGTGCACGCATGCATGCACACATCCACACATACATGCACAAACACAGCTTTCCTGTTTGTGTTTTTCTTGATTAATTAAATAACCCAGATAATCCTAATATAATTTATGAAATAATCCATAACAAAAATATTTTGACATACTTGTAATTTACACTGAGATCCATTGACTAGACTAGACTTGACTTGATTGTAGCAAAAATAACTAAATATTTCAGCATCTAAGTTGATTCCGTATTTGTATTGAAATTAAGTTAGATACCTGTTAGAATACAGGTATTGCTCAATGGAACTTTCGGAATCTTTGCGCATCCTTCATCAGCATTCGAATGAGCTGTTGTCTGATGTCATGTGACCTGAATATTGATCGTCAAATGACAGCAGTTCCATGAAGATTGCTGGGATGTCCTGAATGTCTACAAACTTATGTGGGTGAAATCAGCAGATCACTAGGGTCCAGACTCAAAGAACACACAAACATCAAGGTCCCATCATGGCTGTAAGGGAACATCAGGTGAACCAGGGTCATAAGTCGTAACATCACGGCCAGAGATGTGACATTGATTGCCAGAGAGGGCAAATTCTGGCAGAGAAAGACAATCGAGGCTATCAAAATTAGGGAGAGGCACCCTGAAATAAACTGAGACGGCGACTCCAACATTTCCGCAATCTTCATGGAACTACTGTTGTAATACAATCAACATCCAGGTCACATGACAGCAGACAATTCTGATGCTGATGATGGAACTGCAAATGTTCTGAAAGCTCCGTAGAGCATTGCCAGTATTCTAACATGTGTCTAAATTATTTTCAACTAAATATTTCTTTTGAATTGGATGATCAGGTTTCTTGAATTTTTGCATTAAATATATTAATTATCTCACAACACACATTAGAAGGTTTGTACAGATTCTGATGTTCATGTGTAGAGGAAGAACAAACCCTCTCTGTTTCAGGCTAGTTTGACCCATCGCATGGCCCAGCGGATGTCACTCAGTTGGTTCAAAGGTCACAAGAGGGTGGAGTTTGTGCGGATGCGTGGCCCCCTGGGGAAGGGGCACGCGGAGATGGCGGTCAGTCGACAGAAGGGATCCGGACCTGAGACCCCTGACCAGACGCCCAATACGGAAAAGTTCTTCATGGAAGACTTTGAGAATCAGGTTGCGGAGGTGAGGACAGGGTCTGCTGTTTGTAGAAATATCAGCGTACATTAGAAAAATACATATCACTGTTGAAGAACAATGAAAGTCCATTTTGATCTGCACCGTGTGGTTGTTTGGATATGTGTCTATTACACTAGCTTCTAACACATGAAATTGACTTTCATTGTTCTGTTTCCTCGAGAGACATCTTGTTGAAGAATGACCGTTTTGAACAGTGACCATTTCCTTGTATTAGATGTTAGTCTAATAGACCCATATCCTGCCAAATGCATGGTGGAAATCAAAATGGACTTCCATTGTTTTGACTCTTCAACAACAACAATATGCAATATTTTGTAGCACATGCTATTTTCTTGTGAAATTATTTGTTTTTTTGGCCCCCTTTTGTCAGTGACACACAGACACTGCATCCAATGCTGGCTAACTAAATGCTGGACTTAGCTATGGCATGTAACTGCTAGGCACAACAAGGACACGTGACTGTTGGACACAACTAGGGCATGTAACTGCTAGGCACAGCAAGGACATATGACTGTTGGACACAGCTAGTGCATGTAACTGCTAGGCACAACAAGGACCCATGACTGTTGGACACAGCTAGGGCATGTATCGGCTAGTTACAACAAGGACACATGACTGTTGGACACAGCTAGTGCATGTAACTGCTAGACACAACAAGGACACATGACTGTTGGACACAGCTAGTGCATGTAACCATTAGGCACAACAAGGACCCATGACTGTTGGACAAAGCCAGGGCATGTAACTGCTAGGTGCAGCTAGGACACATGACTGCTGGAATAGTTACACATTGTTACACAGTATAGTAAAGCAACACAATTATATTGTATCCAAAATTATTGAGAAAATCATATAAACAGTTATTCGCATGGCAGTTGCCAGAATGCCAAGACGTTTTGTTCATCCATTGTCAGCCTTATCAGAGGTTAGACCATCGTGACTGCTAGTGGATGATGCATGTTTTGTGGAATAACAATTCAACATGCCATCCGCTCTTACAGGAAGCCTTTACACATCGTCGGATGAGCGACCCAAACGTCAGTTGGCACAACTTCGGCAGCCGAGCGAGTTTCAAGCGTTCATCAATCAGAAAGACGTGTTCGGAGACGGAGAATGTCAATGCTATAGGGACTAGCAATTGTGAAGAAGTCGAGGCAGATAGTATTGAAGATGGTGAGAGTTCACAGAGTCTTGAACTACTAATAAATGAAAGGGTGTAGTAGAAATAAAACACAAATTGTTAAGTTTTAGTTAGTACAATTGTTTTCCTTAACATTGTGTTTTCAGTAGACATATACAGAGCTCTGTGTAATGTAGCACATATACATTGTTTCTTGCAGCTACATATTGTTATGTATCACAATAGGTATCATGATTTGTTTTACATTGTGACTTAGTGTATCAGTACTGCCCTACTTTTTCACAAGTCATTATTTTACATTTATGTTGCAGCATTTGATGAGAATGTAGAGAATGGGTTCTTTGGCAAGTCGTTTGGTCAGGCGTGGCACTGGTTCAAGGAGAAACGAAGGTCAAACTCTGTAGCTCTGCATGCGTATCTCACCTATGTCACGTTGCCATGGCATCGCATCATTGCAGGTTAGTAGAATGATATATATATATATATTGGGCTTTGTAAAAATAACAAATCCAATAATAAAAAATGTGGGGATAAACATGGAATAAAAAAGTGGAAAGGAATATTTCTTTGATAATTTTCCCGGTTTAAATGTTGCAATGTTAGGCTTACAATTCACTTCATTGACCAGCATTTGTGTGTTTTTGGATAGAGGTGTGAATGAATGAGGTAAATTTTATCCAAATTGTTTTTTGATTATTGAATTTTTTTATATTTACATAGTCCCTAAGCAGGCTTTATGGGAAATGATCGAACTGGAGTTGGAATGAATGGTGGCTTAAAGTTGAAGCAAATAATTGATGCAAATGTGAGAGGGAATTTAAAGCTAGAGGAGGATAAAGGGACGGTTGGATGTATGTATACTACCACAGACCACAAAGTGATTGGTAATTATAATAATTGATACCAATCGTTTTGTGGTCTGTGGTCTCTATATTATACCAGGATAATGTCACATCATGTGTTAAATTGTGTGCTGTTATCAGACTGCTTTTATGCTCTGCGTAACATTTGGTGGTAATCCGTGTAGACAGTCTAGGTTAGCACAATTAGTGGTCACTAGGTGTCTCTGCCACATTTCTGAACTTTGGGTCTAGAAAATGTGCTCTGCCAGCAACAGACCAACCCTATCCAGTTTGCATTTTGCTAAATAGATTGTGGTTACATTGTACAACTCTACAACAAAGCAGTGTTTAAAAAAAAAATTATTGGAGTATATAGGAATTAATGGCCGACATAGAAACTGTTTTATATATATATATTGATATTTATTGTTAGTTTGAGCCGTGTTAAGTGCACCAAATTGAAACCACCCCACTGTATGCTTATTGTTATTACACAAAACCACCCATTCTGCCTGTTTATTTTCTATGTGTTCCTATCAGAATGTTTATTTCTTCATCTTGTATAAATGTAAATTGTCATTGTTTAACAGACCAATATATGTATTATTAATGATACCCCTGAAAACTGCACAGTATTTTCTTTTCATGTAGACATCTAATTTCTCTATAACTTGTGGTTGCTCTGCCATTTACCATATTTTATTACTGTATATAACTGTTTCTTTTTAGTGCATACACTTTATTACTACTTATAATTGGTACTTGTTTGTCCTCATGTTGTTGCATGGTTAGACTTTTAGTTGCAGTTATTAGTTTATTATTTAATTGATTATATATTATGGTGACTGAGAATGTTGGTAAAAAATAAAGTGACAACACATTACAGATTAGATTACTGAGATTTATTTTAATCGTTTTGTTTAAGTGATTTTATTGTTGTGAATTTTGCGGTATTTGTGTTCTTTGTATGATTTCATGGCAACATACAAAACCAGCCCAGCAAAAGTATAGTCCCATGCTGGAATGGTCTTTCGATGTTGTCAGGGAGCACTTTTAGTCCAGTGGTCCATTGCTGGTCCTTTCACAAATGTCCAAAGTTGCTCATTGGATCTAGGTCTATATTGAACGGATTCTGTCTCGCTATCAACTTTACCCATGTAACTGTCCAAATTCATCCACAGAGGAAGACGAATCTGATGGCTTTGTCTCAATTATTAGTGGTGCATAATAATAAATTTTTACTGTGTAAGTAGAAATATTTTGTGAAGACCAGAATACTGCATACATAATACCACGAAGATGCTGCATTCACACCAAAGATGATTATGGTTAAATTTAACAAGCGTATTATAATCTTTGTTTTATCATGTCATTCTTTCTGCGATATTAACCTTTTCCCGTTGGTGGGTTTAATGAAATTATTAATTAACGACTGTCATAGTAATGACTTGCATTTGTAAAACAGTGTGCTTTTGTAGTGTTATCTTTTATGGTTTTATGAAATTTGTGAACCTTTATTTACTTATATTGTTTTCATCTTTATTACACCCGAACAAAACATACACACATGCCATGCATGCACACACTTATGTAATGCACACACGATGGAATGCAGAAGTGTTCATTTTAATATAAAAGTAACAAATTGGTTAGCCATTGGCCTGAAGAGAATTATAAAGTCTGTAGCATAATTATTATTAAAAAAATTTACCCGGGAAAAAATCTCTAAAATATAACTTTCCTATTTGTCTGTGACTCACCCGTTTATAAAATATTTATGCCAGTTGTCTTGAAAACATATAGCTGTATAGGTTCAAAAAGTTTTCTTAATTTCACTTGATGTTCGTGTGTGCGTAGCTGATAATTGAGACGTTTGCCTGATGCATTCCTCTTTCTTCTGCGTTACAGATGTTTTGGAGATGAGACAAGAGCCGGTTCTATCTTTCTAGTGCAGTGCCTAGTGGAGGATACTCATCTGTACATAATTTATACCATCTGTCCATCCAAGTACATGCGTCAAAATCTAGTCGACCAATTGTGATATCAAGCAGTGGTTAAAACTTGCCAAATGTTTTTATGTGCTTCTCTTTGTCAAGTGGTGCTTCGCAAGATTTGTATCAATGCAGTTTAGGGGCTTTGTAAATATAAACAAATCCAGTAATCCCAATAAAAATTGGATAGGATTGACCCCATCCCATTTTTGTGTGTATTTCCAAGGCCAGATGGTTTTGTGGATAGGTACGCGGAAGCATGGTGCACGTCTGGTTTTTGTGCAGAATATTCAGTGAAATGCATGATGTGCATGTTGGTGTTTGTCCCATAGAAGAGACTGAGACACTCCTTAGATTTAAACAATGGTTCACATTCCATGGTGGCGAACCTGCGTGTCACATGTCTATATGGTAGGATTTTTACAATATTCTTCATTTGTGCCGTTTATAGTTTACACCTGCGTAACAGCCAGACAGTTTTAGTTACCCCGCATTATGACAGCTCACAGAACTGTATAAATGAGTACCTAACGATAAACAGTCATAGAATTATGTGAAGGAATAGCTTTCTTGCTGTAATTACATAATGGCTGAATGCTTCATAGGGAAGTTGATTTGGTATTGGAGTGTTGGGGGTGAAATGTGAAGTGCTTTCATCAGTCCTAAGGACTGGATACCATGCTATATAAGAACGTAATTTAGCTTTTAGTAAATGACATCATATTGTGTGGAAGGTAGAATTATCTTGTAAGCGATCAAAGGGACCAGTATTTGACAATGTACTTGTCTTGGATTAATGTCACTCATGTGCTTTTCTTGTCACATCATGCATTCAGAATGAGTGTTGGTTGTATGTATACAATGGGTCATGGTAAAATATTCTCACATTTTTTGTGTTGTATGTACCATTTTTTATCTCGTGACTCATCTACATACTAAAAACATTTAAAGGTAAGGTCTGGTCATTTGTATCAAAATCATGTTATAATTATAACATAAACTTTATCAATTCTAACATACTGGCTGCCCAAATGTGTTTTAATTAACCATAATTTTAAATATAATTCAACTATTAGCTGTTTACCTTGCTGTTCAGCATACAATGTAAACATAATATTCATGTCGAAACATGCAGATAACAGTCAAATTATATGAAAAATGTTGTCCATTAAAACCCATTTGGACAATCAAAATGTTAGAATAGGTGTAATTTAAACTATATGAAGTGATTTGATGAAAATAATGACCAGACTAAGTGAATGTTTACCTTTGACACAGTCGTTGATCTTACAAGTGGTAAATAGCCAGTTTAGGCCATTTTGAGACATCAGGAACAACCATTTTTTTAGTTAATTTGACAGGTACTTCAGCATCTGACACGGGTAGTACTTTTAGGTTATTCAAATCAATGGAAGTTCTGTCTAGTTTGTAACAGACATGTTGTATGTTATAGCATAAACATGGTTGTATACACACAAAAAATGTGAAGAACTACAAACAACTTCTACTACTACTAATTATTATACTTTAATGTATAGGTTATTGGTAAATTTGTGATTTTTATTGTATGAAAGTAAAGTGTTGAGTTTTTCTCATCAGTTTATTTTTACCATCATACTATGGTATCATATTAATGCAATAATTGTATATCCATGGTTCGTAATTACAATACGCACACGATATTCTAGTCTGGTTTTCCCTATAATCCTCCTCATGAAACAGTAAGCCTTATCTGAGTATGTTTATCTATGGAGTTGACTGTCACGTGAAATGTACGTTGACTGTCACGTGAAATGTACGTTGACTGTCACGTGAAATGTACGTGTTATTATTATGCAGTAGTCACTGAACTTTCCAATTGCTGACATGTTCCATGTCTGTCAGCATTTATGTACACCAACTAAAGTATTTGTATATTTAAGTCAGTTGTGAATTGATACTTTAGATAACAAATAAAATTTTGTTGTTGCGTAACTATATGAAGTGATTTGATGAAAATAACGAGACTTTGTTGTTGCTTTGAATGTGAATAAATGTCTAGAACAGACACGCGTGATTCGCAGTTTCTGATTTGACATAGGATCTTTCCAAAAGACCAAAGCACGCTTATCGTTCTCAAACATTTCCAATATTTGGTCATTTAGTCTCAGACTTAGCAGAAGCGTTGCATGTCCCCTGTAACCATGATAAGATTATGTGCTGCAGTTTTTTTTTATCATTTGATTATAATAGTCTTTTTAACAAAATGATACCTCAATCACATTTGTGCAATAATTATTAGCGATGTTATGATTTTTTTAGATGGTCATTTAGTAGGTGGTCATTTAGTCTCAGACATAGAGTTAGCAGAAGCGTTGCATGTCCCCTGTAACCCTGCGGGTTGTAATTCATGAAGAATCATTACCCAAAGTCATCACTGGTCAATCAGCCAAAAGGCTGACAGGTAAGAACTTAATCCTACTAAATGACACCGAGTTTATCGGCTGGTCGAATGGTGTAGGGGACTCCTATGCTAAAATGAGACACTATAATATTACCATATTTATTCGAAATGAAAGACTACATAATTACATGGGTCAATGTGTTAAATTTGAATCATACTGGTTGAATATGCAATATTTTCTATATAATATAATACGATGTGTTTTTTATTTCATGCAATATTCAGACCTCTGCGAAGAAGATTCTCTGTTGTTGAAGCCGGTGCTCGCTGACTTGGAGGCCGGAAGCGCCTTCGAGTTAACAGCGTAACGAGGCGATGACGGCGCCATCTAGCGAGTGACGGTGTAACTACTACGTAGTTGGACCATAATAATTATTATCGTATCTGCTGTACACACCAGTGTACAACAAAGAACTTTAATTATTATTGTTTGTTTTTGTCATTAAACTAAATGTTGCTCTGGTGGCGTGTCATTTTGAGGGAGCTATAATGCTAAAAATATTTAATATTATGACGATGCTTTATATTGAATAATACGTCAATATTGAAAATTACACTGATATATATATATATATATATCAGGATATATTATCTTTATTTAGGTATGTGGAAATAAATAATATTTATGACAGACAGAGCAAACCTATTTTTTCACCCTGAATTAGCCAGATATTCGCAATTTACAAACTCAGATAAAATAATTTTTGAACAGGAAAAGTAATAAAGGTTAAGCAAATCCAACGGACAGACCTAACCCAAACAATTAATTGACATAGCACTTACATAAAACATGATTCAGACTAGTTCTATAGTCCAGTATATTTGTTATTTATTCCATTTTGTGTACTTTGCATAATATCTATACCATGCAGATACATTGAATGCGATAAAGATGTTTATTTTTAAATTATCGTATAGTATATTCATGTTAAGATAAATATAACCGGTGCAGTTATTTCTATTACATTATTCCTGATCAGTATTTTATGAATAGTGTTGTTGTTCAATGGTATTACAAATACAGAAGTTGAAATTAGAAGGTTTCTTGCTACTTTTGTATGTGATTGTGATATATTAGGCTTGTTCATCAATATATGTGCATGCCACATTCCTAACCCATATATTGTTGATGTTGAAATGTTGCAAAATTGTTGTTGCATAGTACAGTTTAGCAACATATACATATCTAAGGACATTTCGGTATGTGAATGTTGTTTGTTATGAACAAATAATATATAAATAAATGATTATTTTACCATATATTTATGAATAAGTAAATCTATGTGCACTCATGTGGACAATGTTTATAAATTTATTATACATAATAGCAACTTTTTTAATAATTACCCAAATAAATATATAAAGTTATTAATATAATATGTGATACCTAGTTTTAGTGTATATTATATTAGTTCTTCAGGATATTAACAAGTCAGACTAGATTGAGCTTAAATGGTGAGGTGTATTATATTGAGAATGTTAAGCTCAAATATAAGAATCTGGCTACATTGATTAACTACAAGTTTGGGTATAATTATTAAGTTTTCAGTACTGCCTGTGAAGAAATGTGTGACTTTTTACATAAGCTATTGTTGTAGTTGTTATATCATGTACAAGTGCATTGTTAAACACAGGTTGCTTTTGGCATTTTACAATATAAACTTGTTCACTCAAATGTTACATACTTATTTACATATTTATCATCAGATATTGGTTTTTCATAAAAAATTATCCTCGTCAGATTGTTTTGACAGACAACTAAAGATGAAACCAAATCACAGGATATCTGCTTCAAGAAATATTGAATGCAGACATTGGGCAATGTAATAAAATTAATATAATCAATTATGTATTTTGAAGTAGACATAATCACAACTGTAAATAAGATTTTGTGCAAAATTATCGTAGCACTTTCATAATTGCATTTAATTTTTGTGTGCATCCAAGCCATCGGGTAAGCTAAGCCAGTGTCAACACTCCCTTGAGGAAATGGCCATCAAGACAATAAATACCCGTGATTGCATAATAATCACCTACTATGTGATTCCACTGATAACAATATTAATGAAAAATTAGGTTTGAGATGGTCCCTAATGTGTTAGATAGTAACAGGCACTGATGTGGAATTTATCAGTACATAGCAATGTTTTTTTTTGTGATTTTCAGACTTAACTGTTTATACCTTCCTGGCTGTGACAAACAGGGTAATGGCAATAAGTAGATTATTGATTGCAATTGTTAATTTGTGCATTTCTTAATCAAGATTACTTATAATTGTAATAATGATCAATTACACTGCCATGTCAAGTTATCATACTAAGTTATGCTATAAAGAAATCATAATCCTGATGTGACTTTCTATTGTAAGTATAGTCAGTTGATTTGCATTGTGAAGTATCCTGAACTTCAAACAGAATTATAATCACCCCATGTCTAGTTGGATGTTTGTTTCTCAAAATAAATGTTATTATGTGTACGTCTTTGTTGTTCATACATCACAACATTATAGAAAATTAACCAAGTTCCCCAGTTTGTACTGTATAAAGGAGCTTATGTGGAGATTTCACTCCTAACAACTGTAAAAAGCACACAAAAATGTTGCGAACTGTATGTAACTACAATTGTTAAGAATTATGTAAATCTTCGTCAAACGTGTGCATAAGTTCCTCCCATCTCCAGGGAATTTTGAAAATGTAAGAATCATCCCCATGGGCTCCCCGAGGCACGTCTATAAAATTCTAACTCATTAACGTGAAACTGATAGAGCAGTGGTTCTCAAACTTGTTTGCACCATTTTCACAGATTGTCTTCATGATGACCCCCCCATTCTTACTGATTTCAAAATAACTACTATTTACTTTAAAACCAACTGAAGGAGAAGAATGCGCCTTTATTTGAAGTCATGCTTTTACAGACATTGCCCAAAGAAATGTTAGTGTTTATCAATTCAGTTAGATGTGTGATGCTGCAAAACATTGAAGCTTCTTGATTATGGGTTAAGTCATATTTTACAGACGTTGAACAAAGAAATCTCAGTTTGTATTAATTCAATAAGAGTGATGCTGCGTAACATCGAAAAGCTTCTTGATTCTGAGTCACTTGAAGTCATAATATTTTACAGATGTTGCACTACGAAATGTAAATTGTTATCAATTCAATGATATGAATGATGCTGCATACATGTAACACACACTGACAAGCTTCTCGATTCTGGGTTATTTGAAGTCACATTTTACAGACGTGCAAAGAAATATTAGTTTTAATCAGTTCAATGAGATGGGTGATGCTGCATAACACCGACTCTTGATTCTGGGTTTTGTTACTGCGAGAGCAGACCTGAGGTCAAGCTCCATCTGCAGCGTGTTTCGAAATTTCATCTTGATGTGTAAGAACGCAGCAGAAGTGAATGATAGGAGGGGACGGAAGGCCAGATCACACAAGTTAGGGTAGGTAGCTGCCATCGTTGACAAGAACACTGAGAGCATCATTGTCATCAGGTATAGATATCACTGGAGCAGTGAATGGACCCCTTGTAGCCCAGATGTTTGACTCAATATTTCTGGGAAGTATCTTGTGAACTCCAGTTCCAAGGCTGCCAGGTGCTCAGCAATCAAAGTCTATGTTGCGCCATCGCATTCCTCTGTAACTTCTGATATTGTTTCCAACATAGCAAAGTTACCCAAGCTAATACTGCGCCTCCAATTTTCCAACTTGCGAACGAAGGGTTTTATCTTCTCAACACAATCGATGATCAAGCTTTCTTTCCACTGGAGTTCAGAGTTCAACTGTCCGAAAATGTCCACGAGATAGGCCAGTCATAATTCCAATCATCTTCTGTCCAAGCTGAGAGTAAATCAATCTAGTTTTGGGTACTGACAAAGATTTCTTCTCCGAGTGCGAAAACACGTTGGACAACATTGCCTTTGGACAACCAGTGGACTTGCGTGTAGAATAGAGGCATTTCGTGAACAGAGTCCATGTCCTTGCATAGCTTCTTAAAAAGGCACAAGTTGCAGGCACTTGTTTGCACAAAGTTCACAGTTTTTATGATGCTATAAAGAGTTTCCAGGAGTGCCTTGGATGCAAGGGCTCGCCTATGAATCATGCAATAAAGAGAACAGGCATGAGCTTTCTGTTTGACGAGGGTCACGAAGTCTTATCGAGACCCAAGCACTGCAGAGGCCCTTCGGTACATATTTCACAAAGATTGCGCCAATCAAGGCTTTTGGCTTCAAAGAATTCAGAGAGTGTCTCCAATACATCTTCGCCTTCGGGTAATTCACTAGAGGTCATCACAAAATAGGAATTCTTCTTTCAAGTCGCCACTGTTAACATATCTGACGAACACCAAGAGAACACCGAGAGCAGGATTGAACATTGGTAGATTCATTGAGTTGGATGCTGAACAAACCAGCATTTTTTATTTCCTGTATCACCTGTTCTTTGATATCCAGAGAAAGCTCACATATTTCGCGGTGGACAGTGTCGTTCGAAAGGAAAGGAAGTTTTTCCACACTCTTCTCCCCCAAAACAGGTTTGACCATGGTCTTGGCACAAGGTACAATCAGCTGCTCCCCAATAGTGTGAGGCTTCTTTTCCTTGCTATTTCCAAGGAGACAAGAAATGATGCCCCCACTCCTGCAGCGTTCTGTTGATTGTTTGAGCCATCAGCATCAAGGTGCTGCTGCTTCAGCTGGTGTTGCTGCCGATCCAAAAATGAACGATCATTTCCAGCATGTTTAGGATGCTTTGATTGCAGGTGTGATTTAAGCTTGCTAGGCTTCTATGCTTTACCTGCTTTACCCGATTAAAAATTTGAATAGTGTGAAACTGATAAATGGCTTTATTTAGACTTCGAGCAACATCTGCCGTGAAGACAAAAACAATTTCTAATTGGTCAAAAATAAATCATGATGAACTACTTATGATTTCTAGTGTGGATTTTTAATTGTCCACTCAACACAAAAGCAGTACCTCATAGGAGCTGCATCGGCAAGATGATTTGGCTTGCATGTTTTATAAATCGTGCACAATTAATCATACGTTTAAATAGATGATGATGTAACAAAATTGTGTTTTATAACATAGAAGTTGCTTTTAGTTTCAACAAGAACAGACAGACATCAAACTTTGAAAAAAATGGCCATTCAGATCTCAGACAGAGTTATGCAAAAGCATTGTAATTCATATAGAATCATTACGTTGCTTTTAGTTTCAACAAGAACAGACAGACATCAAACTTTGAAAATTGAAAAAAATGGCCATTCAGATCTCAGACAGAGTTATGCAAAAGCATTGTAATTCATATAGAATCATTACCCAATACCCAAAGTCATCATTGGTCAAATCAGCCAAAAGGCCAACAGGTAAGAACTGAATCCTACTAAATGACACCAATTTACTCACCTGTCTGAATACTGTAAGGTGAATGCAAGTCAAACCAAGGCGTTTCTTCATTACCATATTGACATGAATATTAAAGATAACAAATGTACACGAGCCAAGATGTTGGATTTAAATATCCGCATTTGGTAGCTACTAATTGTCTACATATTCTAATAGAAACATTGCAATGTTCTGTAAGTTTTCTTTTAGTAGAAATTCTTTAATCCATTTGTTCGTTTTCCTACCTACTTTCGGCATGCATATAACTCAAATTTGGCTGTCTACCTTTAAAAAAAGTTTATACACAACACTAGATTTCATTGCCTAAACTCACAGAGTTCCCCCAACTAACATTTGCATTTTAATTATAACACATCAACAGAGAACTACAAAAACAATACATGTTGTATAAGTCAAACTTTTATTCAAAATTGCATATCAATAAAAGTATCAAATTACCTGTATCGTAAATTATAATTACATGTATGTATTACTTTATGTGCAATTTGTGTTGCCCAATTCGATATTTGTAACAATTTGCATCAGCTAGTAACGGAGTAGCTAAGTAATGACATCCATTACCTGGATATTTAAAAAAGAAAAATTCCAACAAAAATGCTACAAAACACAACTAACCGATAACAGCTTACATAGTCATAACTACCTGTAAAAATACAATTGGCAAGTGTCTTTTTATAAAATAAAAAACATGGCATATAAAACAGTAACATTAACCGAGATGCCATCAGCATACTATGCAAGACATTATAAAATTAATATCACAAAATATCGCAAATGATGAAAATATAAACTTAAAAAAACTAGTGGCTACAACTGATTTCACTAAAACATTGTGCAACAAATCTAGTACTAATGAACATAATATAAAAAGAAGCATTCTGGAATCTGCCACAACTGTTGGTCAGCTTCCATCAAGTTCTGTTATAATCTTTAAGATCGACCTTTGTGAATTTATGACTCTCTTTATAGATCAGCAATTTTTTAAGGAAAACAACATACAGCTCATAGTTTATATTGTAAACTCGTACGATGAAATTAAAATCATTAAACATTCTGTGTGGTTTAAGAAATTCTTTTTGTTGCCACTGTGCTGAATGAAGCCGATTTTAATACCAATTGACAAATTCAGCATTGTGATCTGAATAATTTCACAGAAATTAAATCGTCATGTAATGTCGACAAGGTCTGCAAAATAGGCTTCATACATTTTCAGTATCTATTAAAAAGTTGTGAACACTAAGCAACAATGCAATATTTCATCTATATTTACAGCATCAATCGTACATGAAAAGTACATTAGACACACAGTATATTTGTTCAAATGGTCGACATGTCAACGTTTGTAAAATATTATGAACTTATGGCTTACGACAGTTACCAAACCACTATTCAGTTTAATTCCATTCATGGTCATAGTAACATAGTTACAATGTTAACAATAATCATAAATAAGAGCAGACAAAGGTCTCAGGAACAACAGCAACTACCAAGATTCCAAGTTGCACAATTACGTAATATGAATCCATGATGTTACTGTCAGGCACTAGGTGGCTGCACTGATCCAACAACACAATTAAAACTTTGACCAATTAGAAACTGTGTGAATGTGTAACACACCAACTTTGCTTGACCAAAATCTACATTTTGTTAATCAATCTAAACTACTAGAGAATGTTTGTGGTATAATGATTAAACACATTAGTATTTTCCAACTACATGTTAATAATACACAATGACTGACATAATACATCAATTAATAATAAACATTCACTATTGCCGCTGTAATAAAATGCACCATTTATGCTTTGCCAAAGGTTTGTTGCGACTTATGCGTTCACGCACATTACGAAACATTTGTTGCCGTAATTAAATTTTCAAATCGGTCCAACAACTGTTGCAACTCGAGTCAACGACTCGCAACAAAAGTTGAGCAATGCATGCCGAGCATTAAGTGATTCAGCTGCTTAGCAGAATCAAACTGTTCTGGCCCGAAGTGATTCTACTAAGTGGAGTCCACTGTACTAATCTTGGAGTTTCCGCAGTTACACATGTACAAGGTAAACACATCTTACGGCCTACCAGACATGTTCGCCTCACTAGATGTACCGTTACACATGTACAGGGTAAACACATCTTACGGCCTACCAGACATGTTCGCCTCACTAGATGTACAGTTACACATGTACAGGGTAAACACATCTTACGGCCTACCAGACATGTTCGCCTCACTAGATGTACCGTTACACATGTACAGGGTAAACACATCTTACGGCCTACCAGACATGTTCGCCTCACTAGATGTACCGTTACACATGTACAGGGTAAACACATCTTACGGCCTACCAGACATGTTCGCCTCACTAGATGTACCGTTACACATGTACAGGGTAAACACATCTTACGGCCTACCAGACATGTTCGCCTCACTAGATGTACCGTTACACATGTACAGGGTAAACACATCTTACGGCCTACCAGACATGTTCGCCTCACTAGATGTACCGTTACACATGTACAGGGTAAACACATCTTACGGCCTACCAGACATGTTCGCCTCACTAGATGTACCGTTACACATGTACAGGGTAAACACATCTTACGGCCTACCAGACATGTTCGCCTCACTAGATGTACCGTTACACATGTACAGGGTGAACACATCTTACGGCCTACCAGACATGTTCGCCTCACTAGATGTACCGTTACACATGTACAGGGTGAACACATCTTACGGCCTACCAGACATGTTCGCCTCACTAGATGTACCGTTACACATGTACAGGGTGAACACATCTTACGGCCTACCAGACATGTTCGCCTCACTAGATGTACCGTTACACATGTACAGGGTGAACACATCTTACGGCCTACCAGACATGTTCGCCTCACTAGATGTACCGTTACACATGTACAGGGTGAACACATCTTACGGCCTACCAGACATGTTCGCCTCACTAGATGTACCGTTACACATGTACAGGGTGAACACATCTTACGGCCTACCAGACATGTTCGCCTCACTAGATGTACCGTTACACATGTACAGGGTGAACACATCTTACGGCCTACCAGACATGTTCGCCTCACTAGATGTACCGTTACACATGTACAGGGTGAACACATCTTACGGCCTACCAGACATGTTCGCCTCACTAGATGTACCGTTACACATGTACAGGGTGAACACATCTTACGGCCTACCAGACATGTTCGCCTCACTAGATGTACCGTTACACATGTACAGGGTGAACACATCTTACGGCCTACCAGACATGTTCGCCTCACTAGATGTACCGTTACACTTGTTCAGGGTGAACACATCTTACGGCCTACCAGACATGTTCGCCTCACTAGATGTACAGTTACACTTGTACAGGGTGAACACATCTTACGGCCTACCAGACATGTTCGCCTCACTAGATGTACAGTTACACTTGTACAGGGTAAACACATCTTACGGCCTACCAGACATGTTCGCCTCACTAGATGTACAGTTACACTTGTTCAGGGTAAACACATCTTACGGCCTACCAGACATGTTCGCCTCACTAGATGTACAGTTACACTTGTACAGGGTAAACACATCTTACGGCCTACCAGACATGTTCGCCTCACTAGATGTACAGTTACACTTGTACAGGGTAAACACATCTTACGGCCTACCAGACATGTTCGCCTCACTAGATGTACAGTTACACTTGTTCAGGGTAAACACATCTTACGGCCTACCAGACATGTTCGCCTCACTAGATGTACAGTTACACTTGTACAGGGTAAACACATCTTACGGCCTACCAGACATGTTCGCCTCACTAGATGTACAGTTACACTTGTACAGGGTAAACACATCTTACGGCCTACCAGACATGTTCGCCTCACTAGATGTACAGTTACACATGTACAGGGTAAACACATCTTACGGCCTACCAGACATGTTCGCCTCACTAGATGTACAGTTACACTTGTACAGGGTAAACACATCTTACGGCCTACCAGACATGTTCGCCTCACTAGATGTACAGTTACACTTGTACAGGGTAAACACATCTTACGGCCTACCAGACATGTTCGCCTCACTAGATGTACAGTTACACTTGTACAGGGTAAACACATCTTACGGCCTACCAGACATGTTCGCCTCACTAGATGTACAGTTACACTTGTACAGGGTAAACACATCTTACGGCCTACCAGACATGTTCGCCTCACTAGATGTACAGTTACACATGTACAGGGTAAACACATCTTACGGCCTACCAGACATGTTCGCCTCACTAGATGTACAGTTACACTTGTACAGGGTAAACACATCTTACGGCCTACCAGACATGTTCGCCTCACTAGATGTACAGTTACACATGTACAGGGTAAACACATCTTACGGCCTACCAGACATGTTCGCCTCACTAGATGTACAGTTACACTTGTACAGGGTAAACACATCTTACGGCCTACCAGACATGTTCGCCTCACTAGATGTACAGTTACACTTGTACAGGGTAAACACATCTTACGGCCTACCAGACATGTTCGCCTCACTAGATGTACAGTTACACTTGTACAGGGTAAACACATCTTACGGCCTACCAGACATGTTCGCCTCACTAGATGTACAGTTACACTTGTACAGGGTAAACACATCTTACGGCCTACCAGACATGTTCGCCTCACTAGATGTACAGTTACACTTGTACAGGGTAAACACATCTTACGGCCTACCAGACATGTTCGCCTCACTAGATGTACAGTTACACTTGTACAGGGTAAACACATCTTACGGCCTACCAGACATGTTCGCCTCACTAGATGTACAGTTACACTTGTACAGGGTAAACACATCTTACGGCCTACCAGACATGTTCGCCTCACTAGATGTACAGTTACACTTGTACAGGGTAAACACATCTTACGGCCTACCAGACATGTTCGCCTCACTAGATGTACAGTTACACTTGTACAGGGTAAACACATCTTACGGCCTACCAGACATGTTCGCCTCACTAGATGTACAGTTACACTTGTACAGGGTAAACACATCTTACGGCCTACCAGACATGTTCGCCTCACTAGATGTACAGTTACACTTGTACAGGGTAAACACATCTTACGGCCTACCAGACATGTTCGCCTCACTAGATGTACAGTTACACTTGTACAGGGTAAACACATCTTACGGCCTACCAGACATGTTCGCCTCACTAGATGTACAGTTACACTTGTACAGGGTAAACACATCTTACGGCCTACCAGACATGTTCGCCTCACTAGATGTACAGTTACACTTGTACAGGGTAAACACATCTTACGGCCTACCAGACATGTTCGCCTCACTAGATGTACAGTTACACTTGTACAGGGTAAACACATCTTACGGCCTACCAGACATGTTCGCCTCACTAGATGTACAGTTACACTTGTACAGGGTAAACACATCTTACGGCCTACCAGACATGTTCGCCTCACTAGATGTACAGTTACACTTGTACAGGGTAAACACATCTTACGGCCTACCAGCCATGTTCGCCTCACTAGATGTACAGTTACACTTGTACAGGGTAAACACATCTTACGGCCTACCAGACATGTTCGCCTCACTAGATGTACAGTTACACTTGTACAGGGTAAACACATCTTACGGCCTACCAGCCATGTTCGCCTCACTAGATGTACAGTTACACTTGTACAGGGTAAACACATCTTACGGCCTACCAGCCATGTTCGCCTCACTAGATGTACAGTTACACTTGTACAGGGTAAACACATCTTACGGCCTACCAGACATGTTCGCCTCACTAGATGTACAGTTACACTTGTACAGGGTAAACACATCTTACGGCCTACCAGACATGTTCGCCTCACTAGATGTACAGTTACACTTGTACAGGGTAAACACATCTTACGGCCTACCAGACATGTTTGCCTCACTAGATGTACAGTTACACTTGTACAGGGTAAACACATCTTACGGCCTACCAGACATGTTTGCCTCACTAGATGTACAGTTACACATGTACAGGGTAAACACATCTTACGGCCTACCAGACATGTTTGCCTCACTAGATGTACAGTTACACTTGTACAGGGTAAACACATCTTACGGCCTACCAGACATGTTTGCCTCACTAGATGTACAGTTACACATGTACAGGGTAAACACATCTTACGGCCTACCAGCCATGTTTGCCTCACTAGATGCTAGTCAGTCGGACAGAGACAGCTGAAACCTGGTGATACATAAAAAAGGAAAAATTTATTGTGAAGTACGAGAAAACAAACAACACATTGCAACCATCAGTCTGACGAATCTCTTGCCAATATATTGTGCAACTTGTAATCCGCCCTACACCTACTGTATAACAACAACAATAACAATGAAACAACACAATAGCAGTTCATCGGTCTTCCCTCTCTCACCTCAACATCAAAGTCATCACACCTGCTATTCTATAAGAATCATTTATTATTAAATCATCTCGTAAACAGTCGACAACAGACCAAATATGACTAATTATTCAAATATATTGCACAATTATTGCACTGGATTCGGCAGGCTCGATGATTTATGCCACAACACAGCGGCTTCAGGCTTGCAAAAACATTGATGGATTAACTATTTAAAACTGTATCCTCAACTGATTTAGCCTATTGCGAATCCGGTTCGTTGATATCCTAATATGTAGTGTCAATAGTAATATCTGCAGTCAGTTTAATTAAAAAGTGCGTGTTTTTATTCAAATCATCGAAAGAATTGACTTTAGTCATTAGATCTCAAAATGGTAAACACTTTATGGTGGTCAAGGCTGATAATGGGCTTTTATGAGTTTTCAGCGTTTCCATTTTCACTTCAATAAATTCTGCATGCAGAATTAAATAATTTAATAGTTTGTCTGACGATTTCAGAAAAAACTATATACAAAAGTTGCACAAACGAGCCAGCATGTTGTAGTGGATACTAGGTAGGTTTGAATTTTCGCAAAATGAATTTTAAATCTGACAAGCAAAAAATTGATGATCGAATTGATGAGGCACCTTTAAATTAAGGATTATAGCTACTACTATTTTAATTTTTTTAATGAATCCACATTTACCATATTAAATGTATTACAGGTAAGAACTGAATAATTTTGGACAAGCAACTTTAATTGTGTTAATGATTTTATAAATGCAACAGAATCTCCCAAGATGAAGAATAAAAATGGGACAAGTTATAACAGAGCTAACTGTAACTAACATTAGCTGCAAAACGGACGTTATCTGGTGTGAGCACTAAAATTAAATTATCAGTGTAACCGATGCAAGTCTACCTGGCTTATTGTACAAGCTTTAGATATTTTCATGGTCAGGGTCGAATGACATTTGTAGAAAAAACATGACTTGTTGAAAGATCATCATATTAATGTCTTAGCTTCATTGCCCAATTAACCAGTCACACGTTTTGTTTCTTAAAATGCCACAACATTTGTTTTGGCTGGAGAAAGCTTAGGAGGCAATGTTAAGAGAACTCCACTCCACCTGTATGTGTGTAAACAAACAGACCACAGGGTGAGTTGCCCTCTTTAAAACAAACAAACAAACAAGTCTTAAAGCTGCTTCCACTATTCATTTAGATCATCTCAAATCAAGTTTGTTGACATTCAAGTCGGTAAGTCGATTTATAAAAAATCCTTGAAAGAATTGACTTTGATCGTTAGATCTGGTAATTTAGGTTGAACAAATTTTCCCTTTTTTGTAGAATTTCAATTGGCCCCAATCGTGCGATGGTTTCATTAAAACTAAATAACACATTTGCACAAACGAGCTAGTATGTGGTAATACTATACTAGGTGGGTTTGATTTTTTTGCGAACTGATTCTAAAATAAGACAAATGAAACATTTTATTGCGGAAACAGCTTTAAAGGCTTTGGTCTACTACGCACCTTCTTCTAACCAAACTATGACACTGTCTGACAGTGTGCTTTCTGTGCAACTGACACAATGACGTGTTAACAACAAAGACACTGATGTGACAACCCTTAGCAAAAAAATGTATAGAAATTCTATAGAAATCTACAGATTCCTAGAGTCTGGTAGAATTGTTTTTAGAATACTAGTCTATAGAATTTGTTTGTCTACTTCAATTTTCTATACATTTGCACAGACCTGTATAGAATTGAACAGAATTCTACAGAGCATTGTAGAATATTTTATAAGAAACTATAGCATAATATAAATTCCATAGAATATTTTCTGAATTCTATGAAATTGTCTCAGCATAACTCCTATAGAATATTCTATAAAAATGTATAGAATATTTTCTGAATTCTATAAAAATGTCTCTACAAAAATCCTATAGAATATTCTATAAAAATTCTGTCGATGTTTTTGTTAAGGAATGATGAGTAAAAACCAGGAACTAGCTACAAATGTCACCTGTGCTGACATGGTATGATTCACTGGAACAACTCCAGCTTGTGGCCAAGCAGTGGACTAAACTGGCCTATGTACTCAAAACTTTCGAGAGGTTCATCTGTTGCACACCACAGGCTTGACACCTGAAACAAAGTCGGTGAAGGTTAGACCCTGTAATCGTACAGCGATGCCCTTTGAAAAAAAAAAAATCGAGGATCAGTATCGATGCCAGCCTCTCACCCGGATTTCAGGAGAAAAGAACAGAGCAACAATCTGAACACCTTAATTAGTGTGCCTGATTGTTACTATTTTTACTCATAAACCAAATGAAAATTCCGAATTTTTGGCAAGTCAAATAGTCATATTTTTAGAAAAGTCTGAATTTACCAACAGGAAATGAAGTTTTTTACAAGATAGCATTGCGAATATTTGTCTTGTACTTCACCTGGAGTGAAAGGATCAACTACCTGGCCAGCATGCAGTCATCGGCCCGAGGGCGGATATCAGCGGCTGGCAGGCGGCAGTGCTCGGCATGCGCTTGCCGATCACAGCCCACTTCCCAGCTGCAGATGCGGCGCTAGCACTCGCGGGAGGTGATTTATCAGTACTCGGACCGAGGGAGGCCCGTGCACTGACGCGCGCTGTATACCTATGATTTATTACTTGTATTAAATTTCGCATGTGGTGTAGGGGAATGTTTCTAGTGCGACGACGCACCATGCTGGAAGCGAAATAAAATTAAGAGAAACTAAAATTTGTATGAACCGTGTTGTTATTCTTACAAAAAATTAACAAGCCATGACAATTACGTTTGTAAGCTCCAGATGCTTACACTATTCACTGAACATTATTGCTAAAAATAATCTTTACTGCGAGTCTACCCGATGCTGCCATCTTTGAAGTCCGCTGTTTTATAATTTTATATGCGACTGGCGCGCCACAAGACAAGGTCCGTGTTTACAAATTCCTTTGTGAATCTTTGGTTGTATTTTGTACTATCCAATACATTGATTTTTAGCATTATATAAATTATTTTTGTTCGCAAAGCATACAAAAGTAGAACTATGCACATCGTAATTTTAGGCGCCAAACTCAAACGGCAAAGCTAAAGGCCGTGAACTAACATAGTAGGTGAAGTCTGAAGATTTATTTATACTGGCTCAGTGTGTACTGTCTGTTTATGTTTATTTCTTGTGAGTACTTTATCAGAACAGAAACACATAATTATATATATATATATATATACATACATAGATATAATCATATTCTGTGAAATTTTCATTTCATTCTGCCCTGTATTGGTTGCTTAATTCGTTCTCGATCAATATACTTGTTTTATAGTTGTAAAATGTTGTATACATTGTAAACTGTGGTATACCATGGTTTACTTGTTTCAAAACAACATGGCATTTTACCATGGCTTCCCTGTTTCAAAGCACCATGGTTTCTATGGTATATCATAGTATTTTACCATGGTTTACCTGTTTCAAAACACCATGGCATTTACCATGGTATATTTTCATAAGGGAATTGCCCAATTCCATGGGCCGAGGACACTTGGTATTGCTAACTTAATTGTTATGTTAATATTTCAGATGCTGTCCGAAACAATGAAGTGACAACAAATGGCACAACTTAAACCATGAGCATGACATAAAGCGAGTCATCCAGGAATGGTTCCGAACTGCCTCTGTCTCTGATCTGGATGGTGGTAGGAAGCACCGAATGGACCGAACATAGGCTCGGCAGGATAAAACAATTGAAGTGAATGTTTTTGAGTACATTCATTTAAGTACAAGTAAGAGATGGTCAACGCTTATTTATTAAATATTATCGTATAATAAATTACACAAATCCACATACAAATACATATATCAACCTCAAAACATTTGTGATAAAATGTTAACAATATTATGTATAAGATAATATGCTTGTATTGAAAGTAATGACATGGTGCTTTGGTGGTGTTGCATTGATCAGTTTTTAAAAACAATTCCAAGAGCATTGTTTATTTAAAAGAGAACCTGGAAAAATCATGGTAAAGTTATACTGTATAATCTGTATTCATAAATATACATATGAGCGGTTAACTGGCAGTTTAAATTTGAATGAGCACATATATATTCATAGCAATGTCTAGGAAGGTTGCACAGTACATTGAAATTATATAGGTCGTTGTGTACATACTGAAGCCTTTTAAGAGAGTGAGTGTGGATTTTGACTGTAATTGGATTAGGGGTGTTATTGAATATTCAAGTGATGCTATCTGTAATGCGTTTGTTTGTCAGTTCAGTTTTTGTACTTTCAATGTGGATATTCCCGCGACTTTTGTGCCATATGCATGCGCACCAGAATTAGGTATTATGCTTAAATTTGTTAGGTATTCAGGAAGGTTTCTGTTGACATATTAGTGATAACAGTTTAATTGTCATTTAAAGATATCTTCAACTTTTATTTAGCAGTTTGACACTTTATAGCAATGGATAGAAGTGTGTGCATTATATACTGACTGTTTGTTATCATTTCTGTCGCCCACTTCTGTAGTTTTGTTATTATGTATACCAGTTGCAATAGTTTATATGGAGAATGGTTAGTGACTTAATGTTAATAGGTTTAATAAAATACATTGTGGAAGGTATCTTATTAAAACTGTACAACTCATATTGATTAATAAATTTTAAATGCCTTTGTTGGGCCTATTTCAATCTACATTGGACTTGTTGTTTTTCTGCTTATATAATATATATATATATTGGATGACAATGTACCAATGATTAGCTGCTCATAGGCCGACTGTGCCTACTTTTGTGTTGTGTGTGTATATATATATATACATATGTGTGTATATAATAATTATATACATATATATGTATGTATATATATATATATATACACATATCAAAACTAGGCACAGTTGGCCAATGAGCAGCTAATCATCGGTTCATAGGTGGCTTCCTATCGGCAGCCGCTTATGAGCCGTCATCGGCCCGATGTTAAGCCGATGGACAAAACCCACATCGGCCCGCACGCAGATGCTGGACTGATAAATTTGCCGCCCTCGGCCCAATGTTGAGGCGATGGACAAAACTTATATTGGCCCCTCAGGCGGATGCTGATGTTGGACCAATAAGTTTGCCACTCTCTGCCCGCTCTCGGGCCGCTGTAGGTGTGCTGGCTGGGTAAATATTCTTCTCCAAATATTTTGTGTGTGCACATCAACATACTGTTCAACCAGACTTACAAAATGACTCCAACCCGCAGATACACACGTACAGAAAGGGTAAACGTATCTTATGATCTACCAGATATGTTCGCCTCATTACGTCAATGTTCTTTGATTGAATACAGGCTGGTGATAGTGGCCATCCACATAATAAGTTAAATTAATTATGCACACACAAGTTGATTAGCACCTGGTGCATACAAAACAAGTTGTTGTATTTTAAACAGGTTTTTGTGCATTAATTTTGCATTTGCCTAAGAAGTAAGATACTTCACATAAAAAAAAAAACGTGTAAAATGCTCTGGATTCAAACCAGTGGTAAAACTTCAGGAAAATTAATAGATTTCTCCAACAAGAAAGGTATGTTCTTATATAGCGTGGTATCCAGTCCATAGGACCGTTCAAAGCGCTTTATACTTCACCCCCTGGCATACCTGTTCATTCCAACATAATCTCGACTTCTCTGGGAAGCATACAGAAATGCTGTGCTGAAATTACTGCACAAATAATGTTCCTTCACCTATTCAATACTGACTATAGCCAGGTACTCATTTATACAGCTGAGTGAAAGTGGAGTGAACGAAACTGACCAAGATTTGAAACGCCAGCAAGAGGAATTTCTTGATTAAGAGTCCAGTGTTCTAACCATCCTACCACGAAGAAAATAAAAATACACAAAAGCATACGTTGCGTAAACTTACAACCATCTTGTCTGTGAGCACAAGCAAAGGTTTCACACTGGCCATGTCATCGTCTTTTCCCGTCATTGTTTCGGAGACAGGCTGAGAATGATCACCGGTAGGACACACCTGTGACGGGATGTCATCGTCACAGTCAGAAGTGAGTGCAGAGAACGGCATGCTGGGAACATCCTGGTCTATGTGCGAACTTCCTGCCGACAGCTGAAACATGGATTACATGGGGATAGACCGCAAATTATGTACAGCTGATTTTTAGATGGTACCCCTCATAGCAATTTATTTGCTGCCTTGGTAATTATTTCTGAACAGGGATAGGTCATAAGGGGGTCCTGAAGAAAATACAGCTATATGTGACCTACTACATCAAAATCAGGAATAAGTCGGAAAAGCTGAGCCTGGCTATTCCACTTCAAAGTGCAAAGGCAGATTTTCAGGTTTTGATGTTTATCATTAGCCTAACTATCCTAGATTGCTGTCATAAAACGATTGATAACTTTGAAAAAATATGATGTTTCGTAGAGTTATGAATATCTTAATGAACAAAGTGGAAGGAAACTTCGCTCAATTCATATGTATCATATCAGATGTATATTACTATTAAATGGTACGCTGACATGTTAATATAGATTGACATTGTGGCAGTAGAACATTTCCCGGTGGACTAGTAATTATAAACTAACATGTTTACTAGTAAAAAATTACTACTGAGATGGTCTGCTAATAATTTTTTCTACTCCTGAAATATATTACTGTACGACAAAAATCCATTACTTGACTGGCAGTAGCCTTCATATTAGGCTATCAGGCTAGAACTGAAGCATTTTTGTTTCTTCAAAGTTTGTGATCCTGGGTGATGAAGGCATTTGAGACCATAGGTGACAGAGGCATTTTTTTTATTTGTGACACTTATTTAAAAAATGTTTTTTTGTTCATTGTGTTCCGACTGTGTTAATTAGCAAACATATATGAATTAAATAGAATTCGCATCAAGTGGAGATGTATTGAATGGTATTACATAAATGGACAATTAACAAATTGTACACTGATGATAATGGGGGATCGTTCGTTTATCTATTTTAGACAATGCAACATGCAAGGCACAAGCTTCTGTTGTCCAGTCCAAAACTTAATTGAAATAACCCCTGCTGTTGATGCTGGCTTTAGAATAAGGAGTGATTGACGATCTTTTGTTAGCTAAGGCCACACAAAAATATTTTTGTTTCATTAGAAATCCGGGAGATTTGTTTTCCTGTGCAGGAGACCGAGAGATTTGATCCAGGAGTCTCCCGGTGATTCTGGGAAACTTAACATGTATGCTTCAAAGCTGTTTTTCTCAGAATCGTTTTTCGTCAAATGACTTGGTGCACCTTCTCTTTATCAAACGATAACTCAGCAACTAATAGAGCTTGGTAGTTGTCTTTCGAATCTTTGGAAAGCCCGTAAAAATTGGTCTTTCACGTGGTACCTTTACCTCAACATGTAATTTTCTGACATATTCCAGATTTTTATATATTTCACATATATATTTGATATGTAATGAGTGTTTGTAAGAGTTATTCGTTTTCTCCCATTTCACGCATTTTGCATTACCAAGAAAAAACGCACACAACGAAATAATTTTGCTCTGCATTCTGCCAGCTTGCTGCGAACTGTAAAAAATTATAATTTAGCACCATCAATAAGTTAGTTTCAAAGCGAAAAAGGTGGGTAAAACAGACTGGACTTCCGAAAGAAAACTGACAAATTCACTTACAACTATGTTAATACAAAAGATTGTGCAGAATTAGAAAGTGTGTATATTTTTTTCAAATCATCGAAAGAATTGACTTTAGTCATTAGATCTGGTAAGGCTCAAAATAGCATATATCCATAACGGTAAACACTTTATGGGGTCAAGGCTGATCATGGGTGACTTCCATCCTCTCGTAGATCACATGGCAAAGTTTTGAAATTTCACCAAGGGCAAAATTCGTGAGTTTTCAGCGTTTCCATTTCCACTTCAATAAATTCTGCATGCAGAATTAAATAATTTAATAGTTTGTCTGATAATTTCACCAAAACTACAAACAAAAGTTGCACAAACAAGACAGCATGGCGTAGTGGTTACTAGGTAGGTTTAAATTTTCTGAAAATGAATTTTGATTGTGCAGAATAAGAGCAAGAACATACAGCAAATCTGCTAGAATAATCTTTAATAGGTGTCTATAGTACAATTACTTTGCGTCATAAAAAGTGTATAGTGAATGACACTTCATGAACGTATTTTATTTTTATTATATTTTCTTATTCATTTACATTAAACTCTATCTATTTATTTTAATACATTTTTAATTATATATAGTTATAATTTTTTATATTGACTGTATGTGTGAATCCAAATAAAATTTTTGTAATAATAATAATAATATAGTCTCACCAGAGGAGATGGACTTTTGCCGCTGCTCATTGGAACAATGTCCGAGTGTCCAGACTTTTGCAGATCAGTGTCGTAGGCTAGTGGCCAGAACTCAGATGGAGCGGCTAGTTCCAGGGCCTTCTTCCCGCTGATATCAAGATCCACATCAACTAGACCCTTCTCTGTGATTGACAAACAGGTTCCATTTGAAGTGCTCATCCAAAAATCACGATTTGAGTTGTGAGTGACTATGTGCAGCCACAATGCTCTTCTGATACTAAACATGTCAGTAATCTTTATAAAGAAAAACGGTTCTCAAAGCACCCCCCACCTCCTTGAAAATCAAATGACTGGTCTCTGTCTAAAGTGAGCAATGTGTTGTAAAACAGATTTGTTGCTAATTAGCTATGCAAGTAAGCAACATGCACTTGCATATCTTACAACATGGTAATCACTATTGTTATGCTGATGACTTGAAGGTGCTGCCTGGCTCTTAGTGGGCAAACAACAATAATTGAAGGAATCTTCATTGCAGCGGTCTGAATATGATGAGTACTTGGAAATCTAATGTATTAGAATATGTAGAAAAAATATTACATCATGCAACCATGAGTTAAATCTAACAAATTAACTCAGGTTATTATGTGGCCTTTGATTTGGAATAGATATGTTAATGTGTTAGTATCTCATTTTGACAAAAGGTCTGCAATACACCACCCAATCTGAAGGTTAGCTCATTGTCATTTAGTAGGATTAAGTTCTTACCTGTCAGCCTTTTGGCTGATTGACCAGTGATGACTTTGGGTAATGATTCTTCATGAATTACAACCCGCAGGGTTACAGGGGACATGCAACGCTTCTGCTAACTCTAAGTCTGAGACTAAATGACTTTTAAAAAAATACTCTGCTATGCTATGGCATTTGGTATCGCTTTGCTTATGACTGTTCAAACGTCCAGCTTAGTTCATTTGTACAATACACAAACTTTGTGAAACAGGCCCAAAGTGCTCATCCAAACAAATTGGTAATAATATATGCGGCAGGTGTCGCTTCTCGTCGGTCCCATCACACTAGCCTTGTCAGAATGCCCGAGTCAACCCGTCAAGGCCTCACGGTCATAGCAGAAATTCAATAGCTTTAGCCAATAAGAACTATTCCTTTACTCTGCTGCTTGACAGTAATGATTTTACGCATACGTTTGTTGTCAGAAAAGGGCAACTGAATGTTCAGATTGACAACAGACAAAGTAATTACCGTATCTGACTATTATACTGACACTGTGTTTGGCAATGACGAGGTTATTTATGGCACAAAACTGCAATAGTTGTCCTCTGCCATTCACACAGCCCAGTCCAAACTTTCCAACAACTTCTGGCCAGGAAGAATTTTGGTCGTCACCCACCTTTGCACTGAAATCTCAATGAACCTATAGTTCTTCACCCTTTTGGATGCAACTGATCTTTAACTGCAACAAGTCCTGGAAGTCTTGGTATTGTTCATCAGGGTAGGAGGAGTCTGGTGCATATACCTAGATGATGTTTCACACACCAGTTCTGGTTTTGACCCTAACATTAACCATCCTCTGAGAAACAGCCTCATAAGAAAGCAGACCGTTCTCATACGAGAGGATTAGTGCCACACTTTGTCTGTGGATACTGTCTTCTCTTCCAGAGTGGATGATCATGTATCCATTTTGCTGAAAATCCACATCCACATCACTACACCAGCGTGTTGATGATATACCTGCAATGTCGATGTTGAAGTTTACCAGTTCGTCCAAGAGCAGATCTAGCTGCCCTTTCTGATGTAGTGTCCTGACATTCCAGATCGTGATGGAAGTCTTCTTCGTCTTTATCTTCTGAAATTCTTCTCTTGGTGTAGATAGCATTTCCATGACCGGGAGATTCTCTGTTTACCCCCCTCCCCGATATATAACCATATTTAACGTCGTCTTAAAAACTTGTCATGGTAAACTACTCTAGCGTCCTTTTGTGCTTACCAAGTTTACACATGGGCTGAATGTTGACCATGAGGAGGTCATCACTGAGACAACTGTCATCCGAGTGTCGTGATGCATTCTCTGTGATTGCAAGTGTGATCATCGTCTGACGTTGGTCATCAGTAAGATCGCACCAAGACTCGTACACAGCCTCCGACAGACTGACCTCGTCCGAATGGATGTCAGCTGACCCAACACTCTGCTCCATCTGTTGTAGCTTCTGCTGGTAGAACAGCAGATATCTGGTGACGAGAGAAAAAGTTATTGTGTTGTTAGTCTACGTAGCACATGTATGTTCTCCTCTTCTTCCCACTTAAAGTTTGCCCAAAGTGCAGAAAACGGGTCATATTTAATGGTTTTGAACAGTCGATTTTCAGAATGTAAAATGTCTTTCACACGTGTTGCTAAATTTATTTCACCGAAATCATCATAAAATTGCCAATATAATGGTTAAATATGTCACAGAATATATAATACCAAAATAACACGGCTGCCTGTCTTGGATGAGAGTGTTTTCGCCATAGTTACGAAAAACTTGAGTTACAAATTCGTCATTCGAGAATACAGGCCCTGATTCCAGTAGGAAGAGTAGCTGTGCACGGACCCATCAAAATCCTTCGTGTCGATCTGGTTGGTAGAGAAGATGCCAGGACTGCGAATATTCTCAGAGTCGGTCGGGTTGCAGTCATCGAGGTTGAGTGGCATGATCAGTTGAGGGACTTGGGTTGACAAATCTTCAGAGTCCATGAGTCCTGACAGCAACTCGCAGTCTGTGCTCGGGAAACTCCTGCGTACACCAACATTGTAACAGTCAGACTTCGGGTCAATCACATTTTAAAGGAATAGAGACTCCAATTCCGATTCCAGAATTGGCGTTGCTTTTAAAAGTAATTGGAACTGTTGAAAACGTAATTGGTATTTTCAATTTTGTAACTAAATAATCAATAAATGAATTTATGTGACAGCGGCGCATAAAGGATTTTATGCAGGATAACAAGGCATTGAAAGTGGTTCGAGGTTAGACGAACTCTTGTATCGAGGGTATTAAGCAACCGCATGACCTAGATTCAGCCTCATTCGATTTCTGACAGTGGCAGAGTCTAAAGCTATCATCTTAAATTATTGTGAATGTTGCTGGTACATCGAGTTGGGATGTAGCCGAAGCTCTGACAGTGACAGAGTCTAAAGCTATCATCTTAAATTATTGTGAATGTTGCTGGTACATTGAGTTGGGATGTAGCCGAGGCTCTGACAGTGGCACAGTCTATAACTATCATTCTGTGGGTTGAGTAGTAGTTTTTAAGGGGCATAGTTTCAGAATTAGAGCAGTCATGTCAGCAGCTCTTAGGGGTGAGTCAGACGTGCAAATTAGATTCGGACAGTGACGGAATCAACAGCATTATCTTAACTTCATCTATATTAATCTATGTTGACTATAGTTTGTATGTTGCATGTTCGTTGTGTGATGATGTAGTCAAGACTCTGACAGTGGCAGAGTCGAAAACTATCATTGGGTTTATTGTGTATGTTGCAGATTCACAGTTCGAATGTGGTTGATACTCTGACAGTGGCGGAGTGATGGCTAAGTTTTAACTGTGAGCAAAGCAGTGGGGTGCTGTCGAGGCCCTGACGGTGGCGGGGTCAACAGCTGCATCTCTACCAGCCTTGCACTGGTACTGGAATGGCTGGTTTCAAGTAGTTATACTCCAAATAGCCCAATCTTGAGCTAACGCAGGAGTTTGGACCAACAGCTTTTAGTGTCTCTTCCGAAAGACACTAAAAGCCACTAGTGATAAAATATTTTGGTGGGGGTTGGTCACAGGGGGTGACTTAGTGGCGGAGTGACCCCCACTGATACCATGTTTTGGTTTTATGCAAGACCAGTGTTGCTGGACAGATCTTATCAGGAGTTTTCGTTCCCACTCTCCCCCCTGTACCATTAGGTAGACAGAACAACCGACAGTTGGATTATTAAGATGCACTTAATGCTTTGGCGCTTTTCCCTGTTACAGAATTGTAAACAAGGTTTTGCCTGCATGCTTTTGGAGGAGCGACACGGTTTTCGAATACGTTTACGCACGATGCATCATTACTTAACTGGGGTTGCGAAACCAGCAGTAAAGCGCAAGCTGCAAAAGCGTGAACAGGACACGCTGTACTACCAGCAGAAATGGCAGCATGGCTACTTGAAAGTTTGGGAGGCGACCACACGTAGCTGTCCTATAACGAGGACAATGGTTTGATGTTCTGCACAGTGTGCAGGACACACGACTGGTTCTCGTGGCAAGAATGCATTCTTGACAGGCACAGACAACTTTCGACCAAACTCCCTACGCGCACATAGTACAAGCGAGGCGCACAAGTGAACAGTCGGCCGGCAAACTGCATTCTCCTGCCCTGGCACTGCACCTGCCTACCGAGCCGTTCAAGTGCTGAACACGGCCACCATGGACCAACAGTTTTTTGCGTTTTAAATAAAATTATTGCGATTTAAATTTGGTTATGTTTTGATAACAGGACTAGCAAACGTTTTGGTGGCCTAGTAAACTTTTGTCTTTACTAGTCCTGCTGTCTAGTTAAATAAAAGCTGAAGTTCAACCCCTGTATGATACCATGTAAATTGTAAATAAGTCAGTAGTTGTATAGATAGTACTGGTAGTGGGTAGCTGCTAGGCATAATTTAATAATTATTATGTGTAAACACCATTTGGGGACTGGCATACTTGCTGTGATTATGTGATGTATCTTGTTTTGATGATGTATGCTTGCCTAATTTCCAGCTCATTAATTAATACATTAAATGTCATTCTTTGGCCTATTTCAATCTACACTGGACTTGTGTTGTTATTTTGCATAAAATATAATATGTTGCATATATTGGTAACAATATAACATTTTGGTAGATACAGAGATTGCAACATTTGGGAATTCGAAATAGGATCTGTGAAGAAAAACAAATTTGCAAAAGTTATTTCAACAGCCCTGGTCAATAGTGGAAATAGTTTGTTGTAATAAATGTTGTAGGCATTGTTAGAACCATCCAGTATGAAGTGCCGCATTTCCCAAAATTGGACTAATTTTTTAAAACTTAGCATAGTGGGATATCTGGTACGAAAATACTATTTTATGAAAAACGTTTGTTTTACCTAATTAACCCTGGGAGTGACCACTGGGTCGAATTCGGCCCACACGTTCAGTGCGAAAAGAGTTCTGGCCGATTTTGGTATCATTCTGTATGAACAATATTTGTTTCCGTCATCAGTGCCTCACCCGGGAACAAATGGTATCATTGGAAAGCTGAATTACTCTTCGTTCCGATTCATATTTATTCATGAGCATTGTCGATGATAACAAATGACAACTTAGCTTACAAAACTTCTTCGACTTCCGGCTACTTGGACTTGGTGCAGCGACTTGAATTTGGTGTAGATCATTTACAGAAAAACGCGGTATATCAAATAGAATAAGTATTACTATTGCATATATATTATACACAAACGTATTGTAGACATACATTAGGAAACAGGTTTTGTTAATTATTAGTCAGAGGGAGTATTTAAGAGTAAGTTAGTTTCGGACTCTGTCAGGGAAGTCAGCGAGCGTTAATAGGGTTGTTTACCATTCGAAAATTTAGATAGCATAGTGAATAGTCAGTAACATTGGAATATTGGTTAGAATAAGTATTACTATTATACATATATTGTTCACAAACTTCTTGTAGACATATTAAGAAACCGTTTTTGTTAACAGAGGTAGTATTTTTTCCCGGATTCAAACTCAACGAGTGATAAAAGGGAGTTTGTTTACAGGTCGTGAATTCAACTCGTGCATCGAACTATCGTTTACATTGGCTAATATATATATAAGATAAAGTGATATATTTACTTAAATTACATACATAAGGTAATATCTGACATAGTGGTAGTAAACGTTTTCGGTAAAAAGGAATTAACAGCAGGATTTTAGCGTAAATTAGTACACACTGATTTCGTTGTGGAGGTGGAGTTGGAAGAGCTGAAGCTGCTCGTTGTGGCAATGGTGGGAAGGGAACAGGGGGGTTGTGCCAGTAGTTCCGGTGGGGGAATAGTAGACGATAATTTGGAGTAAGACACAAGAGATGCTAGGGAGAGCTCACCTCAGCCTGGGAGGAAGCTGAGAGGAGGGAAGGTGACAGGTCGTAGGGAGACGGGAAGGAAAGGAATGGGAGGGAAGACAACCCGAGTGAAGGAGAGGGGAGTAGGGGAGACAGGAGGGAAGGAGAAGGGAGTGGGGGAGGCGGGAGGGAAGACAGCCGGAGTGAAGGAGAGGGGAGTAGGGGAGACAGGAGGGAAGGAGAAGGGAGTGGGGGAGACGGGAGGGAAAACAACCGGAGTGAAGGAGAGGGGAGTGGGAGAGACAAGAGCAAAGGAGTGGGAAGTGGGGGAGACAGGAGGGAAGGGGTCAGGACAGAATGTGATGGAGGGGATCGAACGGAAGAGTTATTCTGCAGCAGTGATAGAGGGGGTGAGGAAGAGAGTGAGGGTGTTTGTGGGGGATTCGATAGTTAGGAAGACCGACAGAGTCTTAAACAAGGGAGATGATGTGGTGGTCTGCTTGCCTGGAGCCAAAATAGAGGTGATAACTGAGAGGGTAAAAAACATCATAGGTTCGGGTAAGGGTGGATCTGTTTTAGTACACGTAGGGACAAATAACGTAGAGAGGGAGGGTACAACTGCCATAGTTAGGAAATATAGGCAGTTGGTCAGAACACTAAAACAGACGCGGGTTGAGCAGGTAATACTGTCAGGGATTTTACCTGTAATGGGCAGGAGGGGTCACAAATATCGAAATTGTCGGGGGATGGCAATTAACATGTTAGTCCAGAAACTACGTAGGGAAGAGGAAGTTGGATTTGTGGATTTATGGGGAAGTTTTGTTGGGAGGGCTGATATGTACATGAAGGATGGGCTTCATCTAAGTGGAAAGGGGGCGGCAGTATTCGCGGACAAACTTTCAGCAGCAGTAGATAGTGACATGGGTACAATGACAAATATTTTTGGAAGTAAATATTCTTTAAACTAGAAGTGCAGGGGGGTTACCTAGAGGTGTCTCAAGCAGAACAAGAGGCCACTAGCACATATAAACCAATATCAAATCATCCGAAAAACATCTCTGAAAAAGGTTATAGATGCGTATGTTTAAATGCAAGGAGCATAGTAAATAAGAAAAACGAATTAAACATCATGGTAGAAGATATTGACCCTCACATAATTGGTATAACTGAATCATGGGCCAACATAGATATAACAGATGCTGAATTAGGACTGACAGGATATGTAATGTTTAGGAAAGATCGAATAGGAAGAAGGGGCGAAGGAGTTATTTTATATGTTAAAGAATCTATTCAGGCTTATGAAATAAAACTAGAAAGGGAAGCAGATTGCGATGAAGCTGTTTGGTGCAAAATTGTTTCAGGAAATTCAAAATTAACTATTGGATTAGTTTACCGAAGTCCAAACATAAACGAAGAGGACAACACAAAAATAAAAAACGCTATAAAGGAAGTTAGTAAAGGGGAATGTATCATAATGGGAGATTTTAACCATGGACACATACAATGGAATTCTCTAGAGCACAGGGATTGAGGACCAACAATTTCTATTTTTAATCCAGGATAGCTTTCTTACTCAGCACGTACTAGAACCAACCAGGGGAGAAAATGTATTAGATATAGTTTTGTCATCACAAAAAGAATTAGTGGACAATGTAAAAATATTTGAACCATTGGGTAATAGTGACCATAATCAAATACATTTTGACATCAATGTAAAATCAGAAAGTAAAAATAAGAAAACGTACAAGAGAAACTTCCACAAAGGTAACTACAAAGATATGAGAAAATACTTAGCAAAGCTAGATTGGAATAATATGCTGATGAATAAGACCGCAATTGAATGTTGGAATATTCTAAAATATGAAATTGAGAGTATCATCGATAAATTTGTTCCCTTCCAAAAACAAGGAAAACGGTGTAGAAAGAAACACTTGTCAAAAGAGGCTATTAGAAAAATAATGGTAAAACAAACTATGTGGAGGGTTTATAGGCATACCAGAAAGGAAGAAGACTGCAAAATACAAAGAGGCACTTAATGCAGCTACAACTGAAATCAGACAATCTAAAATAAGCTATGAGCAAAAACTAGCATGTAACATAAAAAATGACAGCAAGAGTTTTTATGCATATGTCAGGAGTAAACAAAACGTACAAGACAAGGTTGGATCTCTAGAAGACAGTGCTGGAAATATAATATCACAGGGGTTTTTAATGGCGGAAGACCTAAATGGTTACTTCAGTTCAGTATTTACCAAAGAAGATATTAGTTCATTACCAGTTGCTGATGCTAAATTTCAGGGGGCTAAATCTGACTATTTAGGTCCGTTAGTTGTAACTCCAGAATTGGTAGCTAAGAAAATAAAGGCAATGAAGGATAACAAATCACCGGGAGTGGATGGGATTCCTCCAAAATTACTAATGGAAACAGTAGAACAAATCAGTATACCACTTGCGTTAAAAGAGGGAGTTGTTCCGTTTGAATGGAAAGAAGCAAACATCATACCATTATTTAAAAAGGGTTCGAGAAATAAGTCAGAGAATTACAGACCAGTGAGTTTAACGTCAGTGATTTGTAAATTATTAGAAAGGTTAATTAAAGACCATATGGTGGACTTCCTCGTTAAGCATAAATTATTTAATTAATCTCAACATGGATTCCTTAAAGCGAGGTCATGCTTAACAAATGTTATGTTTTTTGGAAGAAATCACTAAGTGGATAGACGTGGGATCGCCAGTAGATATTATCTACTTAGATTTTCAGAAAGCGTTTGACAAAGTGCCACATCAAAGATTACTACTTAAATTAAAAGCCCATGGTATCGGGGATAGCATAACTGACTGGATAGAACAATGGCTGACTGACAGAAGACAACGAGTTATAGTAGATGGAGAAGTTTCAAATTAGAAATCGGTTTTGAGTGGGGTACCTAAAGGATCAGTATTAGGACCTATATTATTCTTAATATATATCAATGACTTGGACGACAGTATAACAAGTAACGTACTGAAATTTGCAGATGACACAAAACTGTTTAGAAAGGTTAACGGGAGACTCGGGTCGGATTTTACGGATTTTTGACAATAAAATGAATTTCGAGTTGTTGCTATTTCCGTGTATAAATATTATTCAACTTGCCATTCATGTAAGTTGCACTGTCAAAATAAACACGTTTCTGTCATAAAACGTGTCTTTTGTATGATGCCTATCATTGCTAAGTCTTTGTTTATGTCAAATGAACCGAGACTAATGGGACATTAGGTGATTTTCCGCGAGCCATTGCATGCCGGAAAACGCTGCCATTCCAACATGGCGCATATCACGGGAAAGCCCCATTTTGGCTCTGTATGATGGTACAAACAGTTTTAAAATGTGCCCGGAGGTATCCGAGTAATTCCGACTATAAATGACCGCCTCTGAACCATCTCGGTGACAAAGGAATGGGGAATGCCACGACGATTCGCCGGACATCACCACGTGATGTCGGATTCCCTCAAATCAAGCGCTCTAATTGGTTGTAATACTAATTTCCATCCTCTGACGTCAGCTTGAAATACCAGCTACGTTCGATTCGATCGACGTTTTTATCCCATGAGTTTCGTTCATTTATATCGCTTTGTAAAACGACATTATGCCGTTTGGTCGAAAGCGAGTGGGCGGTTACGGTACTGGGAGGCAGCGAAAGTTTGCATCGTTGCAGTTAGAGGGCGATGCGAAGGCATCGAGGGTTGAATTCGCCAATGAACCTGCGGCGACAACTTCGTCTTCTTCGACCATCACCGTCCATGGTGCCAGCGAGAATGGCACGCAGCGTAAGTTTAATTCTGATATTTCATATGTTCACTTGTGTTTTATCCAAACATCGCCTTTGTGGCATAACTATTACTGTATAAACGATTTGACGCTGATCTAGTTCATGCTGTTGATGTTCGTGGTTGTGTTGACATTCAGGCCCAGGGGCCATCCAGGCACATCAGAAGCAGAGTTGTAACTATGGTTTATTATATTACTACAATTTGCCCTGGTAATTATCGTATACATAGCCTATATACACACACGCGCGCGGGTGTGTGTGTATAATATGGCAATGCCAATAAAATAAATCGCATTCAATGCCATACCCCTGCATACGTAGTAAGGGGGGGGGCTTTTTGTTGTTGAACATGTCTTGGATACTTTTTGTTCATGAAATACATTTATATTGTGTATTTTTTCCAGGCATCAAGGCGGTCATCAACAGTACCAGCTGATCCGTCTCGGAGACTGTCTGCCACTGAATGGAAATTTGGTTATGCAGATCTTCTGGAGGAGATAGGTGTCCCGCGATTCCTGGTTGAGGATGAGACAGATGCTGATGGAGATCTTTCAACAGTACTTGTACGCTGTGCCGTGTTGCCATCACTTGTTGCGAACCTGCTATGCACGTTGTGTAGGAAGCATACACTCTCCACCCCAGCTGTCGACCGCACCGCACCCTCGGCATGGTGTGTGGCCTCGAGACTTTCTGCACCAGTTGCGACAAGGTCATCAATGCAACTCTGTCATCAGACTGTATCGATGGGACTCAGGGGACGAATGTCCCATTTGTCGTGGTGAGATCAGCTGTGTCGGCAACGATGGACATGGGTGTCGGGTACTCGGGACTTGTGTGAAATTTATTTTACCATGCCAATGACTCTTAACTTCGCCTTTTGATAGATTATACATTCAGTAATATGTATGCAAAGTTTCAATCATCTAGGTTGCTTTTCAGATGTTGAAATGTATGTGCCAATGTACATAAACTTTGAACACGATTTTCTCAAAAACATGTTTTCCCTCACACCTACTGCCTCCCGTGTCACTTATCTTTGCTATTGTTTGACAGAATTACTTGAAACTTTCTACAGTGTTTCTTGATAGTATGCTCTTGAAAACTATGTAGTAACTTTTTAGAAAACATTATTTATATTTTATATAATGAACCATCAATGTAAAATTTCATGATGAAAAAATATATTCAGATGTAAAAAAATCATGAAAACAAAAGTTTTTTGAAAACTTGGAAAGTCAACTGACTGTTTTCATTAGGGTTATGTGGAGTAACTACACACCAAATTTGAGTCATCTAAATCCAATGGTTACTGATATAAGTCACACGCAACATTCAATCCAAGATGGCTGCATACCGTGGGAAAATATGTATGAAACTTTCTGAAAAAAATTCACAGCATTACTCTTACCTGGACTTGCAATCTATGAAAGTTTCAGCTCTGTAGGTTCAGTGATAATGAAATAAGAAAATGAAATACGTTTAGACCCAAGCGACGCCTTAATACTGATGGTGATAAACAACATTTACAAAACGATCTAGACAGATTAGTGAAATGGTCTGAGAAATGGCAGGACATGGGAACTTGAATGTAAACTATAAAATGGGAGATACTGTTCTGGGTACTACTATAAAAGAAAAGGACATAGGAGTTACAATAAGCGCTGATATGAAAGTTTCAGAGCAGTGTGGTATTGCAGCTTCAAAGGGTAATCAAATTCTTGGATTGATTAGAAGAAACATAACATACAAGGGAAAAAAGTTAATTATACCTCTTTATAAAGCAATAGTTAGACCTCATTTAGAATACTGTATACAAGCATGGAGACCATATCGTAAGAAGGATATAGATACGCTTGAACGCATACAAAGGAGAGCAACTAAAATGATTCCAGAACTTAGAGACCTTAGTTATGAAGAACGCCTGAAAGAATGTGGTTTAACAACTCTAGAGACAAGGAGGTTAAGAGGAGATCAGATTGAAGTTTTTAAGATATTGAATGGGTATGAAAATATTGATAGAAATATGTTTTTCTCACTCAAGAAGGATAGCAGAACTAGAGGACGAGGTAAAATTAGTAAAGGATCAATGTAGATTGGACATCAGGAAGCACTCGTTCTCACAGAGGACAATAAATGAATGGAACAAATTGTCTACAGATTGTGTAACTGCTAGCAGCGTGAATATGTTTAAAAACAAGGTTGACACATATCTCAGGAGGGCGGGTTATAAGTAGATGAACATTGTTGGACTCTAGATAAGCCAATGGCTTCCTTGTCCACTTGCCATCTGGGCCTTTGGCTTGGATGGCAAATCTTGTTAAATCTTGTTAAACGTGTCACAAAGTTGGTGCCCATATTTGGCTGCTTTTACTATGCTCAGCAGAATAAATTTATCATTCAATTTGTAGTATCTAAATATGCAACACGTTACAACATTAGAAAGCTCTATGATTGGCCTATTCGAATACATGTGAATGAGCGAGTGGGCTATATGCAGCGAATTAGCAATCGCCATTACAAACACTTCAGGCCGGATTATTTCAAGTTTCCACATCAATATTTTGGCAAATTGAATAACAGCATTAGTGAATCACATCATTATACTAGTTCAGACAGTTAGAACAATGTTGCAGCCTTTTTTGAGGTAAATATCAGCAATTTGCCATCACGATTTCCACTGGCTTCAACACCCGTACTACCACGGTAAACAATGCAGGGCCAATTTGTCTGTCTGAATCAACAGTACGGTGTTAGAAAAAATAGAAGTTCTGAACATATTTGATTACATTTTTTTTATTTTGTAGCTAATATGTACGGCTACATTGTTTTAATTGGAAATAAGGACAGCCACTCAGTAATTATCTAGTAGCAGGGTGAAAAAAAATTGCTTTCTTTTTTTGATGAAATAAAAAAATTAATATCCCCATGATAAGATTATGTGCTGCAGTTTTTTTTTATCATTTGATTATAATAGTCTTTTTAACAAAATGATACCTCAATCACATTTGTGCAATAATTATTAGCGATGTTATGATTTTTTTAGATGGTCATTTAGTAGGTGGTCATTTAGTCTCAGACATAGAGTTAGCAGAAGCGTTGCATGTCCCCTGTAACCCTGCGGGTTGTAATTCATGAAGAATCATTACCCAAAGTCATCACTGGTCAATCAGCCAAAAGGCTGACAGGTAAGAACTTAATCCTACTAAATGACAATGAGTTAACCTTCAGATTGGGTGGTGTATGGTAGACCAACATCAAAATGAGATATAAAAACATCAACATATTGTTTCAAAATCAAAGACTACATATTCATGCAAGTTAATTTGTTAGATTTAACTCACAGTTGTTCGATGTAATATTTTTTCTACACATTCTAATATATTTGATTTCCAAATTCTCATCATATTCAGACCTCTGCAATGAAGATTCCTTAAAATTATTGTTGTTTGCCCACTAAGAGCCAGGCATAACAATTGTGTCTACCATGCTGTAAAATATGCAAATGTATCTTGTTTAGTAGCTGGAGTAATTATCAACAAGGCTGTTTTACAACACATTGGTCACTATAGGTAGAGGCCAGTCATTTGATTTTCAGGGAAGGGGGGCTTTCAGTCATTTCTCCGAATGACAAAGGGCAGTTCTATGAAATCGGAGTAACCAAAACTGCAAGTGACGTATTAAGGGAGGCCGACATACACAGAACCATCACAGTCTCAAACATGTTATTTTGCCAGAAAGAGGACTAGTTTAGTAAACAAAGGCCAAAATATGTTACCTAAGTTGAGTTTGGATGCAAATAGCATGGCCGTACCCTATTAGCAATTATAGGAACAGGTGTATACAAATATATTTTCATTTGGCAAATATTGCCAGAATACCACCCTCATGATGTAGGGTTATCTAACAGTATGGCACGTGGCCCATGAAATTAAGATGTGTGTTCAACAAGGTTTTCCTTGTAAACCACTGGCGTGATATTCTTATTTTAGTTACAAATGGTTATGTTTTAGTAACTCTTATAGGTGCATAGGCTGAAAACTATGACTTTTGTTTTGCTTTAATGGGACAGATAAACTGGTCATGAAATAATATATGTTAAAAACTACTCATCCAATCTTGCCCAAATTAACAGTGTATTATGTCTACAAGAAAAGTCAAATATGGCATAGTAAGCAATTTGCATGATTGTAACCATGATCACCAGATAATGCTATAAATGCTGCTCGGGGTGGTTTTGTGGGAAGTCCCATTGAACATTTAGTTTGTGTCTAATTTGTTTTTATTTATTCTAACAATATATCAACATGTGCAATAAAGTAATTTGGCTGAACAGTAATTTTTTAGTAAAAATAAAATTTTACTATTAATAAAAAAAAAAATATTTTTAATGTAAACCATTGGTAAAATAATTTTTTTATCAAAAACATTACTATTTGCTCAGAAAAAAAACTACTTCATTACACAATTTTAAAATATCACCAAGCCGATATATTGTGGTTGTTAAAGGTCCTCCTCGCCTATGTGGGATGCAGTAGCGTAGCAGTTAGAACGTTGGGCTCTCAATCTAGAGAACCCGGGTTTGAATCCTCTGGCTGCTGTTTCGAAGCTTTGGCAATTTCGTTCATCCCATGTCGCCACAGTTCACTCAACTGTATAAATGAGTACCTGGCTACAGACAGTGGTGGATATCAGAATGAATAGTCTTCACGCAGTAATTGCAGCATGGCTGAATGCTTCCCAGAGAAGTCGAAATGGCATTGGAATGAACAAGTCTGCCAGGGGGTGAAGCACAAGGCGCTTTCAGCACTCCCAAGGATTGGATACCGCGCTATATAAGAACGTACCTTTTTTCATTTGTTTTGCTTGTCTTGCTCGACTCATTCCAAGAATTTTTTTTTAACCTAGCTCGTAGCACAAATTTGTTATTTAGTTTCAGTGAAATAATTGGACAAACTATTAAATAAGTTTTTTACTGCATCTGCTAAAAAATTCAGCAAAAATCGGTCAAAAGTGGACCAACTGTATATACACAATTTTGCAAGCTGCCTGATTTATAGATGAAAGTCAATTCTTTTGATGATTGAAACTCAAAGTGTGTACTCTTTTGTTAAACGACTGCTGCACATAAACAATACACATTACAGATCTGAACATTAACGAACCCGATTCACTGAGGAGAGAGTTTTAACTATCCTCTTCACTCACAGTTCAAGTGATCGCATGCAGCGAGGGCGTCGGCGACCATCCATCTTCCTGTGTTTGCTAGAGCGTTGCAGCTGCTCCCTCAATGGCTGGCCAACCGACACTTTCTGTTGGCCACTGCAGCACAATAGTCAAAGTAGAACTCAGAGTACATGTTTCATACTGCAAAACAAATCCGGTTACTAGGAATCATCAAATTTGGCGGTTCTGAACATGTTGATATACACAGTGAATGTGTTTTATTCTATTAGACATGTTTACCTCTCAAGAAACCTGGTTGAAATTCTCTGAATATCTCGGTAGAGTCCCTCGGCCTTTGTCGACTAACTTCGGGCATGTCACATGACCAACGTCATGTGACACTAGCTGCAGAACTACTAGTGGGAGCCCCTGGCCAATGTCTCGGCCCACAGCAGGTTTCATTCGATGGATGTTTATTGTCTCCTTGAAAGTCAGTCCGAAATATTCAGAGAATTTCAAGTTTTGTGAGAGGTAAACAACATATCTAATAAGTAACAATCCAAGACACCAGAACGTCCATCAACTCAGGGATGTTTAATTGTTTTCTTTGATAACATATACTGTTTATTTCTGATTATGTGTATGATTTTTTATACAGCTCGTTTACTACTATCAAATTTACAGTAAAACATGTAAACCTCACCAGCCAAGTTCAAAGTCAGGATCCAAACTAGGGGTCTGCTTTCGCTTCTTGCTCTGTTTTCCGCGACTGTGACGGGAACGGCTTGAAACAGGAGTCTTCTCGTTCCTAAAATATTAAATACAGTATACTCAAGGGTACATTTTTCACATTCATATTCCGACACTCATGTGATCAGTCATTTTTATGTATAAATGGTTTAAACTGATTTGTGATGCCATCTGTATGTAGTTATGAACATATATATATATATATATATATATATATATATATATAATATATTATGTAGTGTGAAAGAGAACAGTCATGGAATTATGTATATAGTTGCAATTTGGTCTAAGAGAATACTACATTACATGATTCGCACTGTCGAAACATTATTCAGGATAGTTTAGTGTTTTAGTGGTCGCAAACACATAAATGTGAAATCTGAGCTGTGTAAGACGTCTAGTTTGTGAGATTTTAATGTGGTATTCCGAACTCGTTTCGAGTTTGAAAACTCAATTGTTCATACGTTTCAAGACACCAAACATATAGTACGGATGTTTCAAGACACCAAACATATAGTACGGATGTTTCAAGACACCAAACATATAGTACGGATGTTTCAAGACACCAAACATATAGTACGGATGTTTCAAGACACCAAACATATAGTACGGATGTTGGGTTAATGTTCTCTGATGTCAGCTTTACTTGTTTTAATACTGCAAAATATGTTCATGCATGCAACCGATTCATGCAATTTAAAACGCACATTTTGCAAAGGTCTATCTCCTCATCTTCCTCTGGACAGTCTTCGTCCGAGGAGAGCCACATTGGTTCTGTACACAGCAGACTCTGAGTGTCGGTGTTGGCGTCACCAGGCTACAAGACACATGGCAATGATTCATTGCTAATGAATGTTTACCAAATTATCAAAGTGAAATATGAAACCAACATTAATGATATTCCTGTCCTAGCTACTTTTGGCTTGTAGAGGTAGTCTCATTAGTTTTGTCGTAAAATAAAATCATGCTATGTAGTAAATGATATATATTAATATTTTGACAGCATATATGTGCTTTAGTGAACCATGATCGTTTTCACATACTTTTGACCATTGTTTAATTTTTAAAGTTTCATCCCAAATGCTAAATATCAAGGCCGATATTCATAAACAAATAATGATTAAGTTGCGGTGTTCATGCAACCCATCAGCAAAGATTAACAAGATTGCCATCGAAGGTAAAGGTCCAGATGGCAGGGGGACAAGGAATCCATTGGCTTCTCGAGAGTCCAACATTTTTTATACATGTCTAACCCACCCTCCCGAGATGTGTCAACCTTGTTTTTAAACATATTCACACTGCTAGCAGTTACACAATCTGTAGATAATTTGTTCCATTCATTTATTATCCTCTGTAAGAATGAGTATTTCCTGATATCCAATCTACACTGATCCTTTACTAATATTATCTCATGTCTTCTAGTTCTATTATCTTTCTTGAGTGAGTTTCTATCAATATTTTCATACCCATTTAATATCTTAAAAACATAAATTTTATCTTGTCTTAAGCTTGTCTCTAGCATTGTTAAACCACATTCTTTTAAGCATTCTTCATCACAATCATTTTGTACATATAGTAAACATTATTCTTGAAAGTAACCAACATTACGTTACAAGGATTCTTATGGATAGCCACTGGTCAAAAACAGCCATAGGCCATATCTCTGTTAATACCGAATATATCTTAACCAAATTTTGGGTACTAATTACCTATGTGAATTAGACGATTTGTGAAATTTGGGTTCATTTGCCAAACGTTTGAAGTGTGCCAGTGGTAGGCATATCCTTGAACATTTTTCTGAGCTAACTATAATGCGCGTGTGCCAGTGGTAGGCATATCCTTGAACATTTTTCTGAGCTAACTATAATGCGCGATGATGCAATTGCCAAGAATCATTGGCTAGATTGTCCGTTTGCCTATTAACGTGGTTTAAAGCTAAGATATCTGACTGTCTTGACTGTTGTGAATTTAGATTATAACATTTTTGGAAGATGCCTTAGTCTAGTGGAGCTTGGCTGCCAACTCTCAATGTTAAGCTACCATGTTCAAAACAGTCTTACTTATTTAACAGGAAAAATATGTGGGAACAACTGGTTAAAATGTCAAGTCTCTATCTTGTACTGTTCTTAAATTATTTTCATAAACTTGACAAATGTAAAAAAATTTCATTTTGAGGAAATGTCTACAAACTAAGACGTAATGTAAAACACTGAGACAGAGTATAATGGAAATTCATAAATTAATTGCACAAAATTGAACGAAACTATATACTGGAGCCATATAATGAACAAATACAGGTATTAGCAAGGCAATTTTTATTTCTGGCACACCATCGACAGAATGCGGAGTGGAGTGGAAGCTGCCTCAAACTCGTCATGTCATGGAGACAGCAACACAATCTTGCGCCAACTGGCTGACGTTGCCTGTAGGTCAGTGAGATACACTGAAACCTCAGAAGGAGCCTCTTCAACTGGAGCTGAAACAGTATATGAAATGCACACACATGTATACCTAGTACAACCATCACCCAAAATGACTAACATCATCACTGATTAGACACACACTAATCTACAAGTAAACTTGAGCTGCTTAACTTTGTGCACTTGGTCATCAGTCCTAACTAAAACAGTCCCTTGTATCAAAATAATAAAATGCATGATACAACCACATAATATAATATTATGTATGTTATTATCATAATATAACTGGCCTTCACATGAAGCAGCTACAGTCGTCACACGTGAGCATATTCAGTGCCTGGAAAAACTGTACCACTCACAATTAAAATATCATAACTATTAATTATTATCATAAAAGTATGAATGAGGTATCATTTTGTTGGTTGCTAAGATGCTCTATACTATAATAGAATGATAATAACTACAACACATTATGTAATCATGGGAATATTACTGTCTGAAATTTAATTTCATCACAACTGAAAGCAAAGATAGACCAACTTCACATTGCTACCAAAAAACGTTTGAGTGGCTGAATGTCCCTACATCCAGTGGTGAAAATGTAGCCAAAGATGTAACCAAACATGAATCAAATATTTTGAACGGTTTTGTTTGTATCATGTTTTATGTAGAACCATGTCAAACGTTGACGATTTTTAAAACGAGTGTCAAAACAGAAAGCACAAAATAAATATATTTCACCCTGCTACTAGATAATTTATGAGTGGCTGAATGTCCCTATATCCATGTGTACACTGTAACATAAAGCATACATGAATCAAGTATCTTGAGCAGTATTATTTTATGATGCTTTATGTAGAAACATGTAAAATCATTCTATTTGTTTTGGGTTTCCCACACACATCAATGATGTTGAGTGACAGGTGGATACAATGTAATTACAGGTGGGCGGCCGGCAACCAAGAAAACAATATTGGCTTGACATATTTCTCAGTCTGAATTTGCCACACGCTGTAGTTAGCAGTGCATTGGATAACGGGGATGTGGGAGTATAACACAGGCAGTGTTTAATTAATATTCCGTGGTCAGAAATTTTTATTTCCGTTATACGGTTGCAGTTGCATTAAATTTCCGTGATGATTAGGGAAAGTCCACAATGGTAGGCACCCTTGATAGTGCATGATCGCCGCTGTTACCATAATCCATTTACGACCAATTTTTAGCAACATACTAAGATGCTACGATTGTGCACCGTATATTTACTAACCTGTTTTACGTGGTCTGCCTGCTCCAGGTTTATTCTTGCCTCTCTTTATTTTGTCAAATGCATGCATTGTCGTAAATTTCTCTTTGTCAACTCCATCTTTGTTTATACATGTGCGCATCGCCAGAAGTCGCACTGACTGGCTAATCATGTGGTCATCAACTGTCATTGGTAAGCCACATGCGTTCACTGGATGAAAATTCTACGCGATATTATAATGAGCTAAAGATATCATAGCCTGCCCTTTTTTGCTCATCGGTCGCATAAATGTAATCACAGATTGAGGCTTGTGATCACGTTCTAGGCAAACTAGAGCAAGACATCCGGAATGTTGGTAAACTCCAGACAGACAAGACAGACATAAAACATGACGGATTTACAAGTTGACACATGTCTGGAATCGAATGATCTTTTTGGAAAATATTGGAAATTCAAAAATGGCAGTCACGCTCATTTCGCTTCTTGAAGCAAGAGGGGTATATTATAATTTAAATTATTATTGATATTTACATGAAGTTGTAAAAAAACCACATTTTGGATAATTTGTCATCCCGCGGTTATCCTTAACCTAATTAATGTGCCATGCTATTCGACTGGCAGTGCACATGATCACTCGCTTGCTTCATGGAAAACTACAAGTGGCAAACTGACCTGAAAGTCAACTGTTGGAGAAGCAGGAACCATCTGGTTTCCAGTAGATGTCCACGAAGTTGATGGACTTGTTGGAGTCAGTAGCCAGGACATGAATGGCAATTTAACTGGAGTGAAGCTTGTCACAGTGGATGCCTGTGGAATATGTTTGCAAGAATACTTTCTAACATTTCAGCAGTGGATCCATTCACACAAATAAGAAATAAGTTTTTCTCAGTCACTGCATCAACCAAACTTTGATGTTTCAAATCACAAATGCACAGAATATCGGTCATAAATTAACAAAAAGTAAAAAATGCCCAGTCACACAAATGCATACGATCGCTTTCAGATGCCTTAGCAGCTATGCTGGCTGGTGATTAGAAACAACAAATATTCTCTTGTATATATATACCAGGGACACATAAACCATTGTTGATGGCTTTTAACACATTTTCGCAAAGCCATACCTGTTTACTTTTCACCGGAGTGAAGTCTGGTTGCAGCGAGGTGTCAGCACTAGCACTACTCCGTTTCGATGTCCGTTTCTTTCTTGTGCCGCTGTTACCATCGCCCATATCCAGTACACGTTTCGCTCTGCTCATCGCCACTTCTTGCTTCGTGGCAGTATCTGCACAATGCCTGTTCACCGATTCTCGCTGCATGTTGACACTCTGATTACCGCCAGCTGAGGGCAATCTCTGACTTGCCGAGAGCTTTAGATTCACCGGACGTTTTCCCGATGCCGGTGTTTTCTCACGCTGCTGTTGGAAACCATTCACAACCTTCAACATTTCAGTATCTTCATCATAAAGCAGCACCAAGGAATAATGTAATGATAATGTTGTCACTGGAAGGAAAACAAAAGAACGAGAGCTAATAAAATATATCATGAAAACAAAGTTGAGATGGGCAGGTCACCTTGCAAGAATGCAAGAAAATAGGTAGACCATCAGAACTGAATGGCAACACAGAAAAGAGCAAGAGGCAGAACGACAAGGCGATGGTGCGATGACATAATGAATTATGCAGGAGCACTATGGACAAGAGAAACCAAAAGCAGAGAAACGTTGAAATGTCTAGCAGAGTTAGGGATGTAAATAAAAATTATTTTGTTGTAACTATCGTGCGTAATGTAACAAATGAACAACCAAATGTATCTAACAAAATCTTAGATGGAACAAGAAACTAATTAATTAATTATTTAAATAAGATTAATAGAACACAATGAACTATTTTGCAATGATGATCAAAGTGTGGAATATATCAAATTAAAGCCGAGGACCTCAGCAATCGATATATATATATATATATATATATATATATATATACATACATATATACATCTGTACATTCCATTTTTATAGACAGAACAAGAAAAAAGTTAATTACTTAAAGGTGCTTAATCAATTCCATTTTTTGGCTAGTCTCATTTCAAATAAATTTTGCAAAAAAACAAACCTACCTAATATCCACTTCAACATGCTAGTTCGTTTGTGCAACATTTTTATGTAGTTTTTGTGAAATCATCAGACAAACTATTAAATTAGTTAACGCTTGTTCAAGCATTAACTGAAGCGAAAATAGAATTGCTGAAAAATAAAAAATTTTCTTCCTTGGTGAAATTTCATAACTTTGTCATGTGATCTACGAGATGATGGAAGTCACGCCCATGATCAGCATTGACTTAGTCTTTACAATTTTGGATATCCACTATTTTGATCCTTACCAGATCAAACGATTAAAGTCAATTCTTTCGATGATTTGAACAAAAATAGGAATTTTTTATTAAATCAACTGCGGATGTTACATAAACTATTCACACACAAATATTTGGACACCATTGACCTGGTTTTGCGAAAGGCTAAATTAGTTGAGGAAGCAGTTTTAATAGAACAAGATTAATTAATTAATTAATTAAGATGAACTATTTTGCAACGATCATAGTGTGTAATATGTCAACTGAAAGCTGATGAGCTAAGCAATCAATATACATATATATGCACAATAACAAGAAATTAAATAATTAATTAATAGCAGGTACATTAATTTATAGAACAAGATAAACTGTTTTGCAGTTATCATGTACACAAGCATTTAATTTGTGTAGAGTTAAAATTATATCAGTCCTGCCAGCGTATTCTGTCGCCAAGGAGACAAACCACAAATCAAAACTTCAAAGTAAATTCCCTAGCAGCAGCAGTCACTCATCAATCACATGAATGGAGCAAACACGAATTAACCCGACTCAACAATTAGTCTCAAACAATCTTTCCCGAAGTCGATCACAGAACCTCCCAAACATTCGAATTAGGAAGGATCTGGTCCAATAATGTTTTTTGTCACGAATATTAAAAGCAACAATGTTATAGTTTATCGTTTGTGATACTGCTTTTTGACAATATTACGATGATGGGAATGTGACAAATTTTTTTTATAGCCATTGTTCGTAACATTACAAGCAACTACTTTCATTTCATTAAAGCTTTAATTTTATATATCACATAGTAGGTAGGATATCGAGATCTGGTGCCGCATTGGCATTGAAGTAGGTGGCCCCAGACGCGGAGGAGGGGCATGTCGAAACGATCGCGCTTATATGTTTAAAACTGCAAATAAAAAATACCATGTTATTCCATATAGAAGCACAGCTAGCTAGCTGGGGTGTGCGTATATTAGTTCTCAAATGTGGCCCGAATCATGATCTGCCACTATGGGTGAAATCAGCCTCTAAATCAGACTGGTAGCTAATCCGCATGTGGCAACACTGTGAACTATGCGAAGAATGTGGGGCGCTTCTAGGGAATGACTCGGGAACCATGTCATTGATCACCGATCTATTTCATAACTAGCGCTTGTTTTGTGTGATGTATTTTGTCCAATCTACATGTGCTTCGAATTGGTTGGATGGTGCTACATAAACTTAATGTAAGCCTGCAATGAGGTGTTGCGTTTTTGTTTTGCACTTAGCAAAGATGCAGTTTCAGCGCATCTGCCAAACCAAACGACACTCAATCGACACACACTACAAAAACGCACGAGACAGACACTGAAAAAGCACGTTCGTTCATGTTTTATAATTCCAGACAAACAACGTCAGCCCGCCACCACTCGATTCTTTGAGCATCAATAAATAGACAATTAAACTCGCACGTTTTGCTGATGGCGAATGAGCGATAAAATTAATAAAAGCTAGTCCTAGTACTTCCACAGACATCTGGTGAAAGCCGCCAGTAGTGATAACAATGTGGTGCCACATTGCAGCTAAAAACACACTACGAGTTATTTCTAAAGAGTCCGCAAGGTGACGCCAGCCGCAGCAGTACTGCTGTCATTTGTGTTTAGCATGCCTTCAATCCTGAAAATCTGTTTTTGCACATGGTTTCACATCTGAAAAATGGGTGTGTGCATCCATTAGGTAGCACACGTCTACAGGGAACAACACGTAGTAGTGATGCAATTTTTTCCAAAGTATCAACATATGTGACCAATACGTAGATAGGTGGAGAAAGAAGAAAGTTGAAAGTTGAGAATTCATAATGGATTATCATCCGAATTAGCAGCAGCGTCTGTTGACATCCCTAGCAGAGGGCTACATCCTGTAGTGAATAGACAAGGCCTATGTGAAAGTTCTAGTGCTGAGCTACATCCTACTAGGTGAATAATATATATTCATCATCCTTCAGCTTCCACATGCGGGTGCATCACTGCAGTTATCCTTCACTTAAAAAACCTCCACCAGACCCGATCCTGTGCCAGTTCCTTAGTTCGCTTACAGCTGATTTCGTGCCTTCCCATGTTCTACTTCATCAGGGCCAGCCAGGTTACCTTCAGACGGCCCTTGGATCTTTGCTCATCCGTCTCAGCTTTGGCCAATGCTCTTCTTGCAGGGGTGTCTTCTGACATGCGCAGCAGACGACCACACCATCGGAATCTTCTCTCATAGGTCTTGTCACTCCAGTCTGTGTGTGTCGTGATAGCTTTGAAGTCGTCATTTTCTGTCCACTTGATGTTAATTACCATTCTGAGCAATCGACGCTGGAATGCATTCATTTGACCAGTGAGAGTTGACGTCATAGTCCAGATTTTTGAGTTGTACAGAAAGATGCTCTGGACCAGTGCCTCAAAGATTCTGATCTTCAGACTGCGGTTAGTTTGATTACACCTCCAATCCTCTCATTGCATCAAGCGCCAGTTTCTTTCTTCGTCTGATGTCTGTCTTCTTCAGTATCAAGCAGAATCCAGGATCTTGCAGCATTTCCTTTAGACATCCTTGGATAGCCTGTCTATGGTGTACTCCTCATCCTTGGATAGCCTGTCTATGGTGTACTCCTCATCCTTGGTGACGTTGTTCTGGAGTTGGCGTTGCTCTTGCAGGGGGATTATGCATACTCTGATGTTTTTGATTACATGTCTGCTCCCTGTCACTGCCCACTTTGTGTCATCTGTGTACTGTACATCGATAATCACGTTTGTTGGTTTGCTGTATGCATGATCTATCAGATGTGTACTTGTTGGTGGTTCAGGAGACTTCAGGTGGTAGTTGTGATCATTCAATTCAGGTTGGTAACTAAAGGCTTTGGCTAGGTAGATGACGCCTGTGTTTGTTGTGAACCTCTCTCTAGTTTCCCTTCCACACACAACTGAACACCTTCCAGCAGTACCTTGATCATGCGTAGTTCACCAGGATCCATAATCGTTCTCAAATCTTCTACCAGGGTCTCTCTCTGTTTATGGTATCAACAGCTTTTGACATATCCATTAGCAGGATGTGCGTTGTGTTGTTGACTGTTGTGGTCGCTCTTTCTGCAAAGATTTTAAATGCAAATGCGTGCTCTGTGGTGCTCCTATTGTGTTGTTATGCAGCCTGTGATGTTACAGTGTTATGCATGATTTTGTCACCCACTCTGTTTATGAGACAGATATCCAATGTCTTTCTGATGGCTGACAGTAAGATTATAGGTCTTAGAATTGCACATGGACCGTTCTTCTTACCAGGCTTCTGAAGTGGTGTTAGGATTCCTAGACAAAGTTCAACAGGCTTGTCTCCTTTTGCTGCTGCTGTGTTTAGGATATGAGCTATTTCTGTTGCTACTGACGTAGGCCCATATTTTAGTTGTTCTGACCTTATTTCATCTATACCAGGGCTTTTATTTTTCAATTTGTTGATGGCACCGGTAATTTCTTCTGTGGTGAAAGGCTTTTCATAGGAGTTGGTTTTACATCCAATAGCTCTTTTGCATTTTTTTGGTTGAAGAAATCTTTGAAATACTTAGTGATTACTTTAACATGTTCTTCCTCATTTGTTGTTACTCCATCTTCGGAGTCCACAAGCAGTGGCTTTTTAGAATCCTTTCTTTTGACAGTTTTTAGTCCTTTGAACTTTTTTCTCAATCTCCTCTACTTCTCTGATCTCAGCCGTTCTTTCTTTGTTCAGTTTTTTTGTATGGAGTGCCATCTCTGTGATTTATGTTTGGCCTATATAGGGCTTGCCATGTTACTGTAATATATATTAAAATGAATAATTCGCCAAACACCTACCCGGGTTGTCACCTTGTACATGTGGGTCCCCCTAGTGGTAGCCTCTGGAACCAGCTGCAGGTTGAGGACAACCTTACCGTCCCCATCGTTTGCCATAGCAGCACCTTCTGCCGTGCTGGCAGTGTTCTTTGACTGCTGCTCGAGGTATTTTCTGTAGCTCGCCTCATAGGAACCTACAATGCAAACAAAGGCTCTCCATTTGAAGCACAACTTAAAAATAATCGAATATGATTTGACCAAAAATATATTAATTTTACAAACGAGATAGAACGTCACAGTGGATAACAGTCATGCCTTGTTATAACGCAGTGGTCGGGGTCCACGATTTTGGATCGCGTTGTAAGCGAGGCATGTTAGGTGTTCCCACATTTGCCACCAGGGAGCTACTAAACAACTGCAATCGCCCCAATTCCAAGAACGCTGTCAAAGCCATTGGCACTGTGTGCTGGCAGCACTGCCTACACGTCAATACAGTTTCGAAAATAATAACCTGGATCTGAGCAGGCGTAAATATGTATGAGTTAACACACGCAGTATGAAAGCTGATTAGATATAGAAAACGACTATGTAGAATAATTGTTTCACTATGTCTTTCAACCGATCTCATAAATTCACGACACACAACTTAATATCGATTCACCGTTTCATATGCAGATGAGAAATTGGTATTTTCGTGCACCGGTAGCACCGTGGGTTAGGCATTTTCGCATCGCAAAAATGCTGAGATTTACGACGCAGTGGAAGCATGCTTTTTCACCCGTGTTATATTGGTATTGTATACTAAATTGATGACACTGGTTTCTGCGGTGTTCCACTAACATGTTTCTTGTCAGTCACTGAGTCAGACATCATGCAATTGGTTGCAGTTGCTCCATGTAAGTCCTGCAACCTGGACCCAGTACCAACTTGGCTAAAAAAGCAATTGTAGATAAGGATATCATATGTAACTACCGCCCTATTTAAAAACTCATGTAAAAAAAATTTCCAAGACAAATCAACACCGATGTTCATATGAACAACTTACACAACACAGAATACAATACCATTGTTATGCGGATGACATGCAAATTTATGACGGTAATACGTGATGAATCCATAATGGCAGCCCTGTCTAAGGTTGAGGCATGTGTAGTGGAGGTGGCAGGATGGATGGAGAGAAATCAACTGAAGTTCAACAAAGAGAAGTCACAGGCAATCATCTTCCTCACAGCAATGCAACGAGTTGATTTACCCACTGAAGTATCATTGACAACAGCTGGACACCAAATTTTACCGAGTCGTCTGTGCGCAATCTGGGTGTGGTGTTCGATAGCGGACTAACGATGGAAGCTCAGGTTGCACAGATAGCAAAGTCATCTTACTATCAAATACAAAATATCGGTCAAATTCGGTCAAGCATAACTGATGATGCTTGCAAAATCCTGGTACATACTCTTGTGACGTCACGCTTGGATTAGGCTACACTTTGCTGCACAGCCTTCTGCAGATAACACTGCAGCGTTTGCAAAACTGCACAACCCACCTCGTTTACCGTACCAGAAAACGTTAGTACATTACTCCTGTGTTGGTTACATTACTCCTGTGTTGGTTACATTACTCCCGTGTTGGTTACATTACTCCTGTGTTGGTTACATTACTCCCGTGTTGGTTACATTACTCCTGTGTTGGTTACATAACTCCTGTGTTGGTTACATTATTCCCGTGTTGGTTACATAACTCCCGTGTTGGTTACATTACTCCTGTGTTGGTTACATTACTCTTGTGTTGGTTACATTACTCCTGTGTTGTTACATTACACCTGTGTTGGTTACATTACTCCTGTGTTGCTTATATTACTCCTGTGTTGGTTACATTACACCTGTGTTGGTTACATTACTCCTGTGTTGCTTATATTACTTCTGTGCATTGGTTGCCAATTCGTTTGCACCCGACGTATAAAGTGCTTCTCAGTGTATTCCGCGACGAATGGTCTGGCACTGGACTTTCTCAGGGAGTTACTCAACCATACGAATTGGCAGCTGAGGTCTGCCTTTTTGTATTTATTATCTGTACTGGCTTCGTAGACAGTGACGCATGGCAATCGTTGATTTGCTGTGGCCACTGCCAATCTGTGGAATCGATTGCTCGTTTCAGTGAGGACAGCGAAGACACTGCCACAGTACAAAAACTTTAAAAAAAACATATTTTTAGAGTAGCTTTTTATGATATGCTGATGTGAATTTTTTTTTGCATCTATTACTATTTTATTATTACAAATATACATTTAATTTTTTATTATACATTATTTATGGTAGGACAATTTAGACTATTATCTTAGAATATATATTAATAGTATTGTTTTTAATATAATCAAGATGAATTTTAATATATTTATTTATTAAATTATGATTGCATGCATGTAAAGTGTCCGAGAGAAATCTTGAAAAATAGAATTGGACAGACCTTGAACATGGTAGTTATATGTCAATATTACATCCTGATGGAACATCAAATATTATGTTATGACTTTGACTACTGCCCCAAACATTCCTGTAATGCGAGTACTGCTGGTCCAGAGAGCATCTTTTACAGCTAGACAAGAGCAGGACAGCGAAGGCAATTACTGGAAACAATAAAAACACAGTTGTAATATCTAGGACATATACTGAGAAAGTCAGATTGAAAAACGTTTTATTGAAGGGAAAACAGGACACAAAACTAAAGACAGACAGAGAACAAAATATGTTAAAAGTCTATACAAATGGCTTGAAAGACCAGCTGCTGATAAATTCAAATGACAGAAATGTGTGGAGGGCCGCCAACATCACCAGACATGACACCTGAAGAAACAAGTGGACATTCTGTAAGGAAATATTCCTACACACTTACCTGGTGCTTCATTACCAAGCAAGGGCAACTGACCCTCCGGCACGACTTGAGCTAGGTGACCGAGAGGACTCTCATCACGATCAGCTTCGTTCCCTTCTTGCTGGCTTTCCGCACCCCAATTCTGCTCTGGTACTTTGCCCTTACCCCGAGGATTTGAGCTACAGGGTGTGGTGCCAGATGATGCAGGAACATTGCCATGGTTACCAGGGGGCAACAGGTGGTCAGCTATCATCAGTTTGTAGCGGCTGCGCTTGTAGCGGCGTTCCATGTTGCTATGAGAATGAGAAGTTTTGAGTCTTACACAGTATCTTTATTTCTCTATGGTGATCGAATGTCCACAGTTGGCATCCAGCCAGGATAGTATCAAATTAATTCATGTTCAAACTATCAAAGGTTTTTGTTTTTTGTTGTTATTAAATTTGCATGTTTGACCTGAGGCACTGCTGGCTTTATAAATAAGGTATTTGAGGCCAGGACGTCATTTTGCACAAAGGTAAAGGTAAGTTCTGACATAGCGCTGTGTCAGGTCCTTGGGAAGAAAGTTCTACCATGGTGACAAAACACTTAGTGGAACAAGTAGGCTCTGGTTTTTACAAGTATTAAAATCAGCATCCATGTGATAGGTGGAGAAGAGCACGGCAGTTAGTTGTGTGACAATGAATTATAGAAATTATGAGTAAAATGGTAGACTGAAAGTGCAACCAGCATACAGTGCAGCTATCTTCTCTTTCTGGGTCTCCACAAACTCATTCTTCACCATCCTAATACGATCCATCACCCAAGGCTCAAGGTCGTCCTTGCCAGCAAGATGACCTTCGAACAGTGATCAAGTACGTATTTGCGTTGTAAAAATGGTATATCAACCATGTCTATAATCAACCCAAACAGAGTTGCATGGATGCAAAGAGAGATGGTCATCAGGTAGACAGAAGTCTGACAGCATATGACCATTTCACATTTAGACAGATGCAAGAATAATTGAACAAATCAAGATGCAGCCTTTTTAGTTACAGTAGAATTTTATAAGATAAATTAACTGTTTTACCTCTGTATTTGAAATATCATGTAACATTCCACATGAATAAAACTCTGAGTCATAGATGTTCATACCTGTTAAGTTTCAGAAATGCAAATGAAGGAGATTTATACATAAATCGGAGGGGCTCAGTATATTGGAGAACTGTACGTAAATTGGAAGGGCTCGGGATATCAGAGAATTGTATTGAAATGGGACGTTCTCAGGTCATCAGAGAATTGCGTATAATTCAGAGTATTTCACATCTTCGACACCACCATATCAGTTTTAGTTCCAAATACACTACATATGTACTATTAAATGGTACACTTGCATGTTGGCAGTAGACAAATTCTTTGTTAACTAGTAAAATATATAACATCCAAAACCCATCGCCTAGCAAGCAGTAGCCTACATATTTGATTACGCTTAAGTTTGGATTTGATACCAGTGCCCTCTGGATGGACTGCATGGTGTAAGTACAATGTCACAAAAATTCAAATATAATTTTTTATTCCACTCATTAAAACTAGTAAATATAACAGTAATCTTCCATTTGTACACATTTCTATTTGTCTGAATGCAAATTTTCAAAAATTATCAATGTCCCTTGCATATTTAAAAACATACATTTAGCTATTTTTCAAAGCAATACATCTCAAAATCTATTCAACCTACCCTAATGATATTTTGTGTACATGTTACCCGTATAACAATCTCTGTGAATATTGAATGTGCTGCCTCCATATTTTACTTACATATAAGAACCTATCATGTTTCATTTTACCTTTGGAAGTTTTTATCAAACCGTAAATTAAAACACAAACGATACACATTGCCGCTATTTTTCAACTTATGTAATTTCATTTTTCAAAGTAATATTGCAATTGGTTGTGCTCAATGGGACAGAAACAGATAGAAACAGTACCTTTCTCCAGCAGCAGAGTTTCCAGGATATGCTCAAGGAAATTTATATGTTTGGATGTCTCCTGAAGAATAAGAGCCTAAAAACACAGAAGAATGACAGCAGGTTAAACATTTGAAATTACACTATAGTACAAAGTTGATCCCACAATTTTGTATCAATATTATCATATTTATCCTCTGAAAAAAAAAAAAATTAACGAGTCATTTTTTCTTTCTTTCCAGACTTGGGGTCAATTACATTATATTAATCACAATGATGTAATTGAAAAAGTAATTGAAAAGAAATTGAGAAATCAATTATATTTTCAACAATAATTTGGTAATGTCAATTCCAATGTAATTGACCCTAAGTCTCATAATTTCTATTAACATTGTCTGTAACCTAAAATTTTATTTGTAGTTTTATTTATTATTTTCCGAATTCCATAACTATAATGTTTCAATACATATTTTTCCAGCAGTATTTATTTAATCACCTTTATAAATAAATTAAGTTCTTTAAGGTTTTTTTAAGACGAGGTGCTTTAAAATAACTTTATTAAAAAAGTTTGTATATACACTGTATTAAGAAATATATTTATTAAGAATAAAAATAACTCTTTCTTTATTTGTTTTGTTATTGCCACCTAAATTGTTATCATTATCAATAAGGATTAAATTAGACAAAAACCTTTGAAATTTGTCTCTTTGACGCTCGCTTGTTCATGGGAATAATCAGTTTGAGCGTTTCGTAGCAGCTCGCCACATTGGCACGCCATTTGGCATCAGACTGTCGACGTCGTACTCTCATTGGAAGATCGCTGCCTCGACGACCGTTACTAAGACGTTTCATTCTATTCAAGTGCACCCTCCGCTATGCATTCCCACAGTAGGGTGTCACCATCTGAAATAATAACTATGTGAAGTTACTGGTATCAATTGCAAATCAGTGTCCCTAAAACAAAGGTATGCATATATAGGAGAAAAGGGTTTTTGTGGGTGTTTTGATGAAAATGAATTATGTCTACACTGGTTTTATTAATGTCGATGGGGCTACTTCAGGTGAAAATACAGACTTCCAGGGGTATATTATGTTGGAGATCTCATGCAAAATATCAAAAAGAAAAATTGCCTCCCACGTTTTTCTGTTTACAAGAACCTTAACTCTTTCTATCCCGACTATGACTTTTTATGTAGTTACCAATTTTATCCTAAGACTTTTTGTGTAGTTATAGTATAGACCTATTGAATTATGTGTACTGGTTTGGACACATCCGCTTTTTATATGCTGGTCTGTTTAAATCTTAGACGGTGATTTTGAGATTAGTAAATTACTTAGTGTCGATTTTCATTGTTATTGCAAAATGACTGATGCCATTCATGCTGTGCACGGTGGCAACGATGTTGATGCGTTCTCAGATGATTCAGATGTTATTTTAGATAGTACTTAATCAGGCGGTTATTGAACCAATCAATCAGCACAAACTGATAACAACTAGATGCAACTATGGTTAGTAGAGGATTCAGAAACCGAGTGTGATTTTGAGTTTCCACAGAGGAAGGGTTTTCGACAATTTCGCGCATAGAGATGCTCTCGAATGTGGTATGGATAGCAGTTCAAGAATAACTATTATCTAGAACTTTGTATTTTGTTACCTGAAATATAAAAAGTTGAAATAAATGTTATACACATCTTGTGCTTGTGATCACTAGTATAACATGCATTCAAGTTGAAAAATGCAATCAATTTAACTGTCGCTCTTTTAAAACTGATATTTTTCAAAGCGAACAACAAATGGTGACACGTTTTGTGATTTTGACGTTTTGTGATTTTTGGTCATTATCGTATTTGATCAAATGTATTTGTACCATAATTTTTAACCGATTTTTAAAAATAATTTTCTTACCATTTGAATCAAAACTTAATTGTAAAGGTTTCATTCACTGATACTTGCGGCTAAAAATAATTAATCACTATTATTATGGCATCTAAAGTCAATTGTAGTTATAAATTTAATCTTTTTAATGAACCCAAACATTGATAAAACTAAAAGATACATACAGATATATATATATATATATATATATACAAGGAAAAATCATGATGCCTTGGCATATTAATGCCTCATTAATGGACCTACGTATAAAAATTCACACCATTCAAAAGATGGAATTTAATCAGCTTTCATTTCATATAACTATAGTTTATGGCATTTGCTGACACATAATTTCATGATGTAACAAACCAATAGTAAGTAATAGGCAGAGCCAGGCTCAAACAGGTATTTTCACAACGACGACAACGTTTCATTGTCATTGACAGTTATTATCACATTGAATAGGTATGTGGCAATTCTGTGCATTGCCGCTAATTTGTTCGGCCTCGAGCACTATTTCGGGCCAGATCGACCTGTGCTGCTGAGCCGTGTAGCAGTAGGCGCACTCTTCGCTTCGTTGTGCGTTTTTTTCTAGCTACCCCAGATCTCTTGTTTTGATGACGTAGATCACAGATTCTCCATTCACCGCGTTTTCTAAATTTCTGAATCCGACGACGGGAAGACTTCCAAAAGTTTTCGCGTGAATTTGGGTGTTTGTTTGCCCATCAAAATCATCATCGCTTCACCTGAAGGTGAGTACAATATCTTACAGAACCATGATAATATTATTCCTTCATTAGTTTTCTGTATTTCATGAACTTTTCACATTGTTTGAACGATTCCCAAGTGATCTATTTGGATGCGCAGAAATTGATGTCAACATTGGAAATGCCCAAGCTGGCAGAATTTTACATCAGATTCATTGTCCATTTGAACCTACTAAACTTTATCGAATGTCACTACAAATGGTTCTGATTGTTAGATTTATTTCTTATCAAGTTATTCATGGTGCAATTTAGGCATTTTTTTTACTTTGTAACGCCAATTATTGAAGATTTTGAAAGCTACCTCCTTGGGCCAAAATAGATTCAGCTGGCGTAATGCAGGTCACGTGACTGATTTCTGGCAATCTGATTGGCTGATACTGGATGGTTACAAAACAATTGCCATGTGCTTCACATGCTGAAATGCTGTCATCATGAAAATGTGTTTGTTTTCAGTGGTTATTTCACACTCAATTGTGTACTTTAATCATGTAATAAAATTTACCTTGACATTCTCAAAGAATTATGGTATCTATTTTTGAAGTGTCTGTTGTTTGAATTTTTAGGGTGATTAAAATTTTTTACTGGTAAGGCAGACTGGGCTATGATTTCTTTTGCCATCCCATTTGTGATTTAAATTTGCATTTCTCTTTCTCAGGTTTGTCTGTCCATCAACATGAAGAAGAAGAAGTCGGTTTTGCCAACCAAGGTAGGTGCTGCTCGGCAATTCTTGATGTATACCTACAACCCCATACCTGGCCAAGATCTGAAGATGGGCCATTATGGGAATGTTCAGTGCTGGAAAGCAGAGGTGCAAACATGCCAGCATTGATTTCCTCAGGGCGAGGATGAGGGCTAGAAAGAATGGTGTGGTGCCATACATGGATCGTCTGTTCAAGGATGAGAGGGAACGAATTGTGAACTGGGCTGTTCGTAGGGCAAGGAAAAATAGAAAGGCAAGTCAAAAGAAACAGGTTGAGTTTAGGAAGGAGCTCTCTAGGCATGCAGCGATGAAGACACAGAAAAAAGTGGAGAGAGAAAGAAAGGATATTGAGGCGAAAGTCAAGTGTTGACTTGAGAGACATTCAAGCTACATTCCCGGATCGTGATGAAACCACTTGGTCTGATCTTGCAGACATCCTGACTGGTGCTGCTGTTGGTCGGAACATATGCCACACTTGGTATGATGCAGACACAAAGGAGAAGACTACATATTCTGGCAGAATTGTGTTGCTGAAGGAAAGGAAATGTGATTCCATATGTTGTGAGTTACTGGACAGTGGTGAAACCTATGACGATGCAGTGGATTACACAATTTCTATGTATGAACTGGGAGCAGACCTTATCTGTGAGGATTTGGTGTTGTGTTAGAAATGTCATGAATGCATAATTGTGTAAATATATATATGACTGAACTTTCAACTAGACTTGAGCCTAAATCTGCCATCATATCAATTCATAATCATGGACTACTTACCAGACTTGTTATTGGCCAAGACAGTTAATTTGGAGAAGGGCAAGATCTTTTACTGGCTTTAGGGTTAAGCTGCAAGAACCAATTCAAGATTACATGGAATATACCATCAGGAGGTAACGGAATGTTGGTCGTAACTGAACACAGGTAAATTTTTAACTTCATTAAAAAAAATATTTTCAGCACTTTTTCCAAGAGGATTAAATATGTTTATCTATTTCAGAATACTGTGGTCTTCTTTGTCTTTTAATAAGCTTTCTAATGATACCAACATTTTGGATGTAGGACAATTATAAAGAAAATTATGGCTGTTTATCTGGATCCCCAAATTATGGCAGAAATGGGTCACAGGTCACATTTCGTTATGTATTGTTTTCCATTAAGACAATTACCAAAAAGTGGGTTAATTTGGGCGTATAAAAATTGTCACAACTTTCTTGATGTTTGTCATATAAGAGAGATCTTTGTGTCATTGGAAAGGTCTCTGCAAGACCTTTCCAAGGATACCACTCACATTTCCATACCTTAACTTTGATTTTTTTTGTCACATAGCTACATTGAACAGTTGCAGACGAATTTTAACGCACTTGTCAGTTAACGTCAAAAAGTCCAATCCTGTAAGTACGGTGCAGACTCGTAGTGCCCAAGCCTTAGACAACAATGGCGCGCCACAACAACTACTTACTGTATCATGTTACACCAAAGTATTAATTGTAGACAACGTTATTTATCAGTCAACCAGACACAATATCAGTCCTATGGCTATGCTATGAAAATGGCGCCATACAAATTTGGCAACATGCCAATCAATTAAACAGCGCGTGCTTTGTCTTGTAGATAGTTTTTTTTATGGTTTTCAAATATTTTTCATAGTTTTCTCAAAATTCAGTTAAACAATACCTTTGTCGCATATGATACTGAACTTTCAAATAAACTTACATGCGGTCAATTTGAAAACAGTAGTTCAAAACGATTCGTCAACTTTCGTCGTTGCTCAAACAGTAGTGGCGCCTAGTGACTAATAATTGAAAAGTGCTTCTATTGGGTTGATTTCCTTTCCGACTCGCCGTGTGGCGCCACTATTCGATCTACGGTGTCGATATGGGTGTGAAACCTGTTTCCAATGCAGGACGACAACACTACGATAATACCTAGTAGAGGGTCCTAAAGAGCGCGTCTGCTCGTATTGCTGCTTTAAGGCTTACGTTTAGTCAATCTTTCTCGATAACCTTGTACTTCTCTTAAAACGTGTATTGTCTTCTGTTGAATACTGGCCTGGTGTCGCAGTCCAGTAGAGCCAATAAGTTGATAGAATTTTGCAGGAACCGGTGAGTTCATTGCTACGATGTATTGCAGGTGTTCGCACAAGAATTTGCAAAAAAGCATGATGAATTTGACAAATATTTCACATATATATATATATATAATCATGCTGTAAAATGAAAAAGTATTAATGTGATTTGGTTTATATTTCGTATGCACATTAACCGTTGTTCGCACCCGCACACGCCCATACGCGCATTTTTATCCATAGTGTACACCTGGACATTTTCGCGCTTACCACAAAGTCACATTTTCACGCACGTTTTTCGTCGCAAGAAACATTTGTAATAATTTTAACCCGAGCAGTTAATTGTCGTATTTAACTTCGTATGTAATATATTTCGCTAAGTGTGTACCCGTGTTAGCAGAAACGCCTTCACGCTATGTATGTAACCCATTTTACTAAATATATGTACCAGTTTTCAACCACTTCCGATTGCGCATGCGCAACAACCCGCTCTCTAAAGTAACGCAATCTAAGGGAAACGTATGTGGCCTATTTCAGTGAAAGCGTAACAAAAAAGGGATGGTCTTTAGCCATCAAACAAATTGCTTTGGCATTAGTAGCACCCCTGGCGACTAATCTATGAACTAATTTTCGTAAAACAGCGCCACTACTGACCAAACATGTAATAACTCGACATATTGTTCTGTTCTCCCAAGAAACGTCCCTACCGACCAAATATGTAATAACTTGACTCATATTTCTCACAAGAAGCGCCCGTACTGACCAAATATTTAATAACTTGACCTATATTTTCTAAAGAAGAGCTCCTACCAACCAAATATGTAATAACTTGACCCATATTTCTCCCAAGAAGCGCCCGTACCGACCACTTATGCAATAAATGTACCTATTTTCTCCTCAAGAACTGCCCCTACCGACTATAATTATATGCAATAACGTGACCCATTGCAAACTGTACCACTTCTGTCATGTGGTATTGGTTTGTTTGGTAGGCGTATAACAGCTTTGTATCATTTCTCTGACATTTTCTTTAACAGTGTGACATTGTTGTGTCATTTTCTTTAACTTTTCGCCTTCCTTCATAAATGTTGTATTTAGCTATGTAGAAACGCTTTCACGCTAAGTAAGTACTAAATTTATATTTTATCTATGTATTTTATCACACTTACTTACATATGTAATGCTTTTTAGCTAAGTAAGTATCACCTTTAGTTACATGTTAACGCTTTTAAGCTAAGTAAGTACAGTTTTGAGTTGCATGTTAACGCGTTTTAGCTAAGTAAGTAGGACTTTTATTTGTATGTTAACGTTTTTTTTAGCTAAGTAAGTACAATTTTTAGTTGCTTGTTAATTCTTTCCAGCTTAGTAAGTTGGACTTTTAGTTGCATGCAAACGCTTTTAAGCTAAGTAAGTACGGACATTTAGTTGCATGCAAACACTTTTAATCGAAGTAAGTAGGACTTTTAGTTTATTATAGTTCGTTCTTACCACGCATAGCATTTTTGTGCAGTGGCACATTTTGACGAAACGTCTTTTTGTATTTCTATTAGTGTTGCCACTTCTGGATGCGCACGTGCAACGTTCTAGAATCTTCTAGAATGTCAATGCACTAACCGACCTGGTGTTTTTTACTGATGAGTAGATAGATTTGGCATAATTTCTGCATGCAATCTGTTGATAATTTGTTCATCAGATAACTCAAACTTTGTTTTAAGATGTCACCACACTTTGTTAACATTTTCCCACAAATGTTTCATGATGATTGAAACTGCTAACATTTCGTCCACCAGTGTCTTAAGATGGCACCACACTCTATTAAATATGGCAGCTAGAGATGCATATCTCATATGGAAGGACATTGGCAAACCCAGACTGGGTGTTGTTTATGATGTTATGCAAAAGGCTAACATAAAATATAAAAAATGCTGGTAAAATCAGTGAAAATAATTATAAGGATTTCTGGAGGGAAATAAAAAACTAACGTTGTGGGTAATGTACATGGCAGTCAAAACATAAGTGGCATGTGGCAAGAACACTAC
>OY759271.1:26515638-26545638 GCA_963662155.1 Lamellibrachia columna | reverse complement strand
CATCACGCCAGAGGTCGCGAGCTTAGGGGTGTCTCTACCTCGCCAGAGGCTCGAGCGTAATCGATGATGACGAGGCGACTTGCGTATGTTTACCATCACGCCAGAGCTTACGGGTGGTGCGTCCACCTCGCCAGAGGCTCGATCGATGTACTACTACTACTACTACTACTACTACTACTACTACTACTACTACTACTACTACTACTACTACTACTACTACTACTACTACTATGACGAGCGATAATACAGTCTACCTTATCGCAGCTGTTTTAGCCAATCAAATACGCGGCAATCGTTAGCTACTAGATCGGTGCCGAATAGGTTAACAAAAGTTCTCATCGGAATGCAATTACAACGAAGCAATACAAAAGCAACACAATATTGTCCACAAACGTTAGACAGAGGACTCTGAAGCCTCTTGGTGTTATGAGTCCAATCGGAACAATGTTCGTTCAGGAAGGTGCGGAACGCAGCGTGTCGTGGCGGCAGACCGTACGAGCAGAAGTAATCGCCGCGTCCGTCGGCGTCCAGGTACAGCGCTATCCAATGTTCGCCCGGTTCGTCGCCGTCGTCGGTGTTGCACACGAAGGCAGCGGGCAGAGCGCCGTCTATCGTCGTGGGCAGTCCGTCTTTGGGTACGACGCCGCGAAATATCGATCTGGCGCGCGGGTCCATCGCCAGTAGTCTAGCGATATGCAGGGTGTCCATCTCAGTTGTCGTAGATGATGTTGCGGTTCTTGTCTATTTCCAGCACGGACTCGAGCTCGGCGTAGACGACGACGTTCACGGTGTTCAGCAGCGCGTTGCGGAAATGCAGTTCTATGCGCAGGTTGCCCTTTTGTACCAGATGGAAGCAGGGACCGTCGCACTGGTCGGGGGTCAGGTCGAAACCGAAGAAGGTGTAGCCGTGTCGGTAGTCGCTGCGAGTCAGTCCGTTCCCCACATCTTGCCGGTCGAGGAGAACAGGCTCATGTAGCTCCTGACGAAGAGGTCGTCTTCGAAATTGGGCTAGAAAGGTTTGGAGGGTATCTGTCGTCCGTCCACGTACACCGCGTGGAAGTTGATGGCGTTGTTCTTGGCGTGAAGTAGTAGGCATCGTTATCGATGCAGCACAGCACCAGACGTTTCGGCAGGGTACCGAGGAACAGGTTCTCGTACGTGTGCGACCGAGTGCCAGCAGGAATGGAGTACACCTTGCACTCGACTGATCGCATCGGATACTTGACCGTGCTCTTCTCCAGAGCCTTGATGTGTGCCATCTGCACGGTCGGATTCAGGGTGGCCTTCTTTGCAAACAAGGTGGCATTGACGATTTGTATTTTGTAATCGGGGTTGATCCCACCAGCCATGAGTGCAAAAGCAGGCTTACTACGCACCAGTCGTATCTTGACATCGACGCCGTTGATCAGGAATTTATCCTGCAGAAAGAGATCCACGTGGAGACGGCCCATCATATCGACCAGACGACTCATTACGATGTTCTCTCGTCGAGCCACGAACCCTTCGTTAGCCGCGGGTCCGTCGGCTATCTCGACGGCGTCCATGCGAGTGGCCGTGTCCTTGTGCCACAGCTGACTCGTCAGTTGCGTGTCCTTGGCGTAGCTCAGCAGCGTCTCTATGTAGGCGCGATACGCATACGTGTTGGTCGAAGGGGTAACGAGCGTGCCGTTCAGATAGACGTCGACTTGACTGAACAGCGCATGCAGTCATTTATTCACTGGTCCCACGGGGTCGGCCAAGTCGAGATCGTCCCCGTTGGCTCGTGTCACCTTCGCCTGCACGTGCAGCATCGTGTTGGCGAGATCCAGGTAATCGTCGCCCGATCCGGGTATGAGGAATTCTATCGGTCCACCCGAGTCCAGAGAGGACATGGGCTGATGTTCCACTACGTGGCTGTCGATGATGCTTTTCTGAGTGGGGGGTACGGTAAAGAGATCCAGTTCGGTCTTGACCCCTTCACACGACTGTCTACGTACGAAAGCCATCGTCGTTATCGAATATGTCGGCTTCACGTTTCGTGGACGTCTGTCTCTTGCGTCGTCTCTTTGCTAAAGTGACTCCTTTCTTCGCCAGCGCGCGTTTTATACATTTACGAGTTCGCACGCCAGGGGCCAGAAGGCCACGCATCAGATTTCTACCGGCATCGGCGACGCGTCGTTTGGTTGCCTTTTTTAAGCTGTGTCCAAACATGACGTCGTCGGCTATGCGCACGCCGGTCTTCAACGCCCCCTTTCCCAACGCCACGGCACCTCTCTTGATGAGTGGCATGGCACTACGCAACAGACCTCCGAACAGACTGCCTAGTCCGTGACCCCGCTGGTATTGGGCACCGGCGAAGTAGGGCAGTGCACCACCCGCCTGACGCGCGTAATAGTCGTTGTAATTCATCTTCAGAACAGTCCGGTCCTACGTCGTCGAAAATGAAGCGTCACCGTCACTCTACCGTACTCGAATGGCACGCGCCGGCCGGTGTCGTCTCTTATATCCATCTCGATCGACTTGAAGTGCGAGTACAACAGAGGCACGTAGTGAATGTTAGTGAACCTATTGGATACCGTGGCACTGTGAATTCCGCCAACCGGGAGGGCTCGCAACAAAGGCGCGACGCTGTCATCGACTATGCGAGACTCCACGACGTCCGTGTAGACGTAGATGGTATCGAACCCTCGATTCATGTTCACCACGTCTTCGGCTACTTTACGGAAGGGGTACGGAGCATTATGACTGTGTGTAGGTGGTGGTGGCATAATCACGGTGGCTGACGTTCCACTTAGTCTCGGGTGAACGTGCTGGCGTGTGCTGTCTGCTGCTACCGCTGCTGCTGCTGCTACTGCCGGCGGACTGGTGACGACCGACTTACGAAATCCCAACATAGGTCCCAAAGCACTGTGGTACGGTATGGTGAACACGATGTCGGATGACATGTGCAACGTCATTTTTTGAGTGATGATGCTGTAGCTCAATTTAGCTCGTGCCTTGTCCGTCGACATAAGTCGCAGACCCCTGTTTACACGGTTCATCAATGTCACGGGACCTCTGTAATACCCAAAGGCTATCTTCATACTCGGGATAAGACCCGTAGGATTTTTCTCATTGAGGAAGAACCAGACATCTTCCTCTGTAACGTTGTACCAAGTATGCGGGTACTGTACCTCTGCCAACCCGCACTCCCACTCGCCAGTCAGATCGATACGTCGAGGTAAGTCGGTGATGTAATGGGCCAACGTATTGTCGGGATACATCTTCATGGAAGCGTTGCTAGGCAGTGTCAGATAGAAATCAGTCGCCATTGCGTCGCAACGTGGGATTGGGGAGTAGGTAACCCAAAGAACTACTCAACAGGGCCGTCCACAGATTAGAATTCTCGTGTCCTGTGGTCAGATTGTAAATGCTTATCAGGATGACCGTGAACAAGACGAGGACCTGCACAGAAAGACTATTTCTTCTTTAGGACACACGGCATCGAACAGATGCCAAGGAGTCCTGCTGTTGCTGCTGCTGTCCTCTGCGTTTTGCGCGTCAGTACTGTCATCTGCTGCTACTACGTCCTCTTGTTCCTCCTGTTCTATGGTGGTGGTGAAGTCTCGTGTTGTCGCGTCTTGTGTCATTTCTCGAATGAAGTGTCACCGTACGCGTGGCTAGTCTTTATAGTGGAGTGGACGAGTGCCTTGGCATCGATCCAGCTGTTGAATTTGGAGGGGTAGCCGAACCATTTCACCAATGCCTCCGTTCGTCTACCTACCTTATGACGCTGAAGTACCGCTTCCACGTAGTACAGTTTATCGGCGGGTACCGACACCTTCTGTAGTTCCATTTCGTAGAAGGTGCCTTCCAGCACTTCGCCGAGATCGTCCCTCAATCGATACACGGGTGGATCGGAGGGATGAACCTCGTGTATCGTGAACATCTCTTCATTCCAATTCGCCGCGTAGCCTTTTTCGAACTTACCTTTGTACTTGCTGATGCGCACGCGATCCGACACGTGCAACTTGGATACGCCCTTACCGTCGTGTCTGTACAGACGCTGTCACACCTGTTCTTGATTCTGGTAACTCACCTGTGACGGGGCCATACCGATACTGCGGTGGGGAGTGTTGTTGTACGACTGCACCAAGTCCTGAAGGACGTCGATGTATCGCCACGTCTGGTGTTTCGTGAAGTATCGCTTCTGTTGAATCTTTCCACGACGCTCGCCTTCGTCTCCGCGTTGTGCGTGGAGAAGTGATGGATGCCGTGCTTCTTCAATAGAGTCTGAACGGATTTATTCAGAAATTCCAGTCCTTGGTCTGTCTGCAACGTCTTTGGCCAGCCTCTGCTGAACGTACTGTCAAGCGCCGCTACCAACGACGCCGCGGACTTGTTCTTCATGGGAACACACCAGGCCACTTTCGAGAAGACGTCGATCACCGTGAGGAGAAAGGTCATACCGTCGTTGTCCTTTTTCAACTGCGACAGATCGACGAGATCGGCCTGTCACTGCTGACGTAGACCACCCACGATGACGCGTCGTCTCTTGAAATGACGTCTAGCCGGCTTGTGTAGGGTATAGGCGTCCTGTTCCGACAACCATTCCGTGACCCTTTTTCGTGGCATGCGCGTGACGCGTCGCAAGGAATCGACTCCGCCATAACTACCTACCCTTTTCGGATCGAAGTAGACCGTCCTAAGTGGTTGTTCTTTCCTCGGCGCCATTAAAAGAGTTCCGATGGATTGGTGGTGGTGGTTGTGACGTTGACTCCGCAGCACGGTTCTTGACGAGTGACGACGAATACGCTGACGTACACCAGAACACCCACTACCACATCCACGACGATGACGAATGATCGATAATCTAGTACTGAAACCATACCCCGAATAGCGACTGTTGTATAAGACTTCGAGCTATAGCGTCAGCAATCAAGTAAAGTCCACCGCAAATTGCTGCAACGATGACGCAACGGTACATGTCCTGTGGATCGCTCAACATCGGAGCGCACACTGTGCAATGGACACGTGCCGCGTCGTCTTAAATGTCTTCCCAACTAGCCAATGACGCCAGAGCCTTGCGTTGACGTTCTGGAGGTGGGGTGAGCATGGAATGTTCCATTTGACCACGTCGACGAGCGAGGGGTGTCCAACTGAGCGATCTTCGTGCGCTACCACCAGAGCGAGGAGTAGCCGGTATTCGACGACGACGACCTGAAGTGGATGTCGTCGCCGGCGTCGTCGCCTGACGTATGTAGTCTCTCCTGGCGACGTTATCGACCGACCATGGCACGGAGTTGACTTGCGAACGGTTCCCATCCCGTTGGATCGGTCTTTCTCTTACGCAACAGATCATTCACGAGATCCGCCACGTTACTTCCGGCAACCGGCACACCCTCGTGGATCAGTTCGCCGCGAGCGGTCCAAGACATGTTTCTTTTCAAACGCTCCATCAAACGTCTGGCTTTGCCTTGCATGGTCTTGGGAACGGTGTCCACGACGTCGGCCTCTATCCCGCTAGTAGTAGCAGGAGCTCCTACTGCTCCCTCCGCCCCCGCCCCCGCCCCCGCCCCCACCCCCGTCCCAGACTCGTTCAATGTGATCACGCGTGTCGGTTCCTTGGCGTGTTTATCGGACAAGACGTTATATCGTTGCAATACCTGATTATACAATGTTACCTTGGTCCTGTCGTCGAGGTCCTTTCTGCCGAGAATGGTCATCATCTCGTCATCGAGAACTTGCACCTTCTTACCTAAGTTATCCGTCGGGGGTGGGGGTGAACGAAGCGTGTCCAACATTCGTGGGTCTACCAAGGCCATCTTGCGTGCGTGTTCCATGTCTCTCTCTCTCTCTCTCTCTCTCTCTCTCTCTCTCTCTCTCTCTCTCTCTCTCTCTCTCTCTCTCTCTCTCTCTCTCTCTCTCTCTCTCTCTCTCTCTCTTGAGCAGGCACCTCCCGAAGCAAGGATAGAAAGACCGAACTTGCCAACGGTGCTAGGAAGGCCGATAGGAAACCTCCGCTCTGTCCCTCGCCGACCTGATGTTGCAACAAGATGCGTCTTCTCCTGACAGCTGGCGTTCGTCTCTGAACCAACTCACGTAACTTCGTCCTGTATTTACTCAAACGTCGCCTCTGTAATTCGCTCAATGGAATGTTCTTTTTTAATATGTTGTAGGCACACTCGGCTAGTGCACACAGCAGATCGGCGTCGGCGTTGGCGATGATGGCCCTTTTTAATTTATTGCTCTTGATTATGTTCAGTGCCTGTATGCACACAATGTGTCTCTTCACCAGCCCAGACATGGTGGGAATGAAGAGACTATCCACGCGTGCGGTCTTTTTATACCTTCGGCAAGTACACGTACTGAACACCGTCGTCTGGAAAGACGGCCATGCGCAGATGCATGTCTTCGGGCGTGTCCTGTTTGAGATCGACAAATAGATAGCCGTACGGTACCGACGTGGCGTCTTTAAAAGCCTCTTGAACGAACTTGACGCGTCCCGGATACATCTGTCGAGCCAAGTGCGACATCTGCGATGCGTCACGAGGATTCTTGAACACCACCATGTACCGAGAATTCAGACTGATGGTACGACTCTCTTTGTTTTTGGGGAACAGGTTCTGTAAGAGATACAGCACGGACGTGTTCCTGTGATGACTTTTTTAGTGAACAAGGTCGTGATCCGTTCGTCCGTTTCTGCCATGAGATCGTCTATGACGATGAGGTTCCTCGTCGACGAATCGAACTTGCTCGCACTCGGCAACCCTTCCTCGAACCGCACGTCGACCAAGTCCATCGTTGCGTAAGCCTCTTGCCATTCTCCGTAACACCACGTGATCCGTTTGGGGGGTGGATCGATCATTGCAGCAGCGTGACGCAACATACGTGTCACGAAAGTACTTTTGCCGCATCCCGTCGGTCAGGCGACGATGCACGTGAAAGGATGTTTCCACCGTGCGTCCATGGTCGCTTATGAAAGACGACCACAGTGCATCGCCTTTTTCTACACGTCCACCGGACCCGTGCTCACCGCGTCCTCGTGCACCACGCGTTTGGCGTAGAAGTAGGTGAGAGCCGCTCGTTCCTGCACGTACGTCAAAACGGTCGAGTGACGCACCCGGAACCCGCGGTTCTTTCCACTTCCGCCCCGACGGTTGGTGAGCACCTCCAGGAACGCGTTCTTGTTTATGTCGTTGTGACGTTTGCTCAGTCCTTTGGTGCTGTATTTGTCGGTGGGTCCGAAACAATAGTACGTCTTGCTACACAACCCCACGAACCCGTCGCCGGACCACTCCACCTTGAACAGACCAGGTGTCCTCTTGTCGTACGCCCTACGCGCCTTACAGCACGCCTCGTCGCCGACCCACGGTCTATTGGCGAGTCGACAGCGTACGTACTCGTTCCGATTGTCGTCGCAACATTCGGACGGCAACCATTCGGAGCGGTGCCGGAAGTAATGTTCTCGTAGTTTCATAGGCGGAATCTGTATCCATCTCGCAGTACTGAAAAAGAGGGCGCTCCAGGTACCTATCGATGAAATCGTAATAGAACTGCAACATGCGCATCTTCGCGTACTGTAGAACGAAGAACCCCACGTGCACGGGCAATGTGTACGTGACGGTTTTCTTGTTAATTTCTATCTCGTACGCATCGTCGACGACGACGTCGAGTTGTCGGAATCGTCTATCGTTGACCATGAGCGACGCCACCTTCTTCGTGCAGTAGTTGACGTCACGATGTCGGTCCACGTTGGTGATGGTCTTTCCGTAACCCGAGTTCCCCAGCAACTTCATGGTGTCTGCGATGATGGCCTTGTGCGAGTGGACGTCTCCCTCAAGTCGCGCAGTGGACACTGCATCGCCGAACCGCCTGAAGCACGGGACGGGATCGTACTCAACGACCTGATACACGTGCGTCACTTCGAGACCGTGGTCCATATACCATCGCAGCAGAGGCGTGGCGAGCAAGATCTTATCGCCTCGATAACTACCCACGAGCATGCGTCTCGGAGTCGCCATGATGTTGTGCTCCTCGGCGTATCGGCGCATGAACGGTCCGAGATCGTCGCGTGTCAAACGGATGTTCTTGAACACGGGCTGCATCTCGGCAAAGTGTTCGCGCAATGCTTCCGGTACGCAAAGGTCACACTCGATCAGACCGAACACGGTTCCGGCACGCACGCCGCTCAGGATCTGTTGCGACGTCATCGTCCATCGTGCGTGACGTCGTCGCGGAAATGCAGCATCCAGACACTTTTTCACGACAGGATCTCGTCTCCTCTCTTTCCACTCGCATTCCCACAACTCGACGACCTTGACAAAGTGACGGAGGTAGATGGTGTTCTTTCGGGTCTCGGCGAGCAGTTCAACCATGGGTTTCCCGTTGACCTCGTTGACCTCTTTACCAGTGCACGAGTGACCATGGAAAAAACATCCGTGGAACTGATAAGCCGTTTTCGTCTCGCTACACCACCCATCCACCAACAGTTAGCCTATTCCCTTCTCTCTACCGTTGATCTGGTGTCGTATGACGCGTCCAGTGCGTTCGGATTCCCAAGTCAACTATTCCGCAGCCATCTGTCCGTACAACTGCGCCGATTCGGGTCGGAAGTCGTTCTCTTCCCGTCGTCGCGTGTACCATCCCATAGGCATGTCTTGCATGAGTGACCACAAGTACAGGGCGTTGGCATCGTATCCGACGATGGACCGACACGGAAGAGCGGCCTCTCCGTACTCGTTCTGACGCAGCGTGGTGACCCCTTTCTCGTCATAGCGGTGAAAAACGAACGAAGGTCCGCCAACCACGTGATCTTTGTCGAGATGATGAAGATCTTTATTCTTCTCGTTGAAGATGGTAAAGTAGGTCTTCTCTGGAAGGTCGTTGAACAGGTAGAGCAAGGTCAGACCAGGTACGCTGATGCCTTGCTTGAACATGTCTATGCCACGTTGCTGGTAGAAGGCAAACTGTCTGTCGATGGCCTGTAGAAAGGGAACCACGTCCCTGTTGTTGTACCAGACGAGAAAATCTCGCAAAGTCGTCACTCTTGACAACTGGCATAATCCTCGTCGGAAATACCTTCGTTCTTCAGTCGACTGAAGAAGGCCTGTTTCGATGGAAGTGCGGTGTCGTCGAGTCTCTCCAGACGTTCTATGTACTCCTACGGGAAATGACCTTTCGTCACCTCGCATCCGTACGCCTTCAGATACTTGTCGTAACTGAACCCGGGGGCTATGTAATTGATCATTTCTAAGAATTTCAGCTGATCCGTCGAAAGACACATGAACGTGTTGTTGCGTTTGATGTCGAAAAAAGACCCGATACCCTCGTTCTCTTCTTCATCTTTGTCGTCTTGTTCTTGTTCTTGTTCTTGTTCCCCTGTCTTTGACGTGGTGGATAGGAAGTAGGGTATGAGGAACTGTTTGATGGCATTGAGATCATACTTACCCGAATTGAACCCGATGACGGGTAATTGATGCATCCATCCATAAAGTTGTCCCATCAGCTTTTTGTATGGATTGGTCGCCGGACGAAATTCCTTCTTGACAATGGCTGATCGTGCAGCCTCCTCCCTTTCGTCCCAGTTCGTCAGTTCCTCTGCGAGTTGTTCCAAGACATCTTCGTACGAGTGTTTGACCTTGTCGTACGCGGCGTCACTCATCGCTTGTAAGATATCCATCATTCTACTCACCAACTTGTTGGTGTCTCCATCCGTGACGAGACATTGCACTCGCTCGTGTCCGGGCACGTTGGATGCCACGCTAACGCTCAGTGGAACGTGACTCGCCACCCAGTGGACCTTGTCACTGTCCGACGGAAGTTGTTCCGTGTCGAACCAACACTCGAAGTCAAAGGTGGCTCGATACGGGTAGTAGCGCAACGATTCAGCCACGCGAATGTTCTCGTCGTCCAGACGTTCGAACACCGATGGAGTCGAATGGTACACGCCAACAGGATAGACTCGTTGCAAACCCCCCGTACACGTGCGCTCATGCCTACGCAGCATAGATGCTTCTTTCCATAACGAGTCATCGCACTTCCGACATCGATACGAGTGACAGTACATGCGGACATCTTGGATGAATGAAAAATGTGTTTCGTGAAGGTTGAGATACATTGTTTCGGGGTACTTGCATAACGATCGACGGACCAGTTCGGCGGTCGACTTAATATCCTCCGCTTCCTCCGCATCCGGTTTGACGAGCTTGTATACGCACACGTTCGTTTGGAACGTGGTCTCTACGCGATAGAGGTCATCCAGCGTGACCCCTGCAAATTCTTCCATGGGTACGTGGTCTCGATCGTATGTTTCGTACAGCGTCTTCACCGCCGGTTCCAATCGATATAGATCGCATCCTCGATGCAGGGCCAGACATCGGAAGAGACACAGGTTATCATTGTACCTCTTGTTATGGTTGGGTTCCGTTTCCAGACCGATGGCGCTTTTCTTCTTCTTGATGTAGGGCGGAAGAGGGATCATGCCTACACATCCTATAGGGTGATCGATGATGCGGTTAACGAAGAAAGTGACATTCGTGACGGGTTCGCAAACTCACGCAGAATCAGGTCTTTGATTGATGGCCCATTGCAAGACGTCGGTTTCTCGGATGCGTTCAAGAAAGTCATCAAAGTCCTTGCTGTCGGTGATGAGACTGGGTTCGTCCAGGTAGCGTCCACGAGGAATGATAGTACTTGTATTGACCCGTGTTCTTGTTTCTCAGAACGAACCCATAACTGAGGTTAATCTTGAACGCATTGGTCTGTTCCTGGAACATGATCTTCAAAGACGGTTCTAGGACGGTCGTGTCTAGCGTTGTTAATCTGTAATCGTACCTGCATTGGAGGGGACCTCTTGACACGTGGGTCGTTATACCCGACCAGTGCGCACGAACGACATCTAACAGTTCCGTCGACAGAGTGTCGGAGAGGGAAGTCGATCGGGTGGTTCTAAGGGGCCTTCCTCGGTAACGAGTGGGTGGTGGGATGGGGTAGTGTCTTTTCTTTTTGATCTCTTTGGTGCTGGTGGCTCGGTGACGTCGGCACACACGGTTCGTGCGTGTATGGTCAGATCGCGACGTCTTTCGAACTTCCGTCCACATTTCTTACACGTGTAGACGGTGGTGTTTCTACTACTACTACTACTACTACTACTACTACTACTACTACTACTACTACTACTACTACTACTACTACTACTACTACTACTACTACTATTACTACTACTACTACTACTACTACTACTACTACTACTACTACTACTACTACTACTACTACTACTACTACATAACGACCTTACGTGACGCTGTAGGTTGTCCAATCTCCCGAAGGTGGTACCGCATTTCGAAGGCGAGCCCACAGTGACGACATTGATGTCTTTTCATGAAGATGTCTGCGTCTACAACTGAGAGGGGATGGATTCTCAGTAATCTATATAGTACGTGCGGGGTGGTGGGGTGGTGGGGGTATTTCTATATTTACTAATAAGACGTCAATGTATGATAAGAGGCGTTCCTATAACAATGGCTACTATTGTCCACTATGTCCGCTATAATCGACTACGGGTTCCCTTTCGACTTTGGCAGAGGGGTGTCACTCGTAGGAATAATAATATAACAATGACGACACAACACGTTCCATTCCATTTTGACACTTTTTTAATCCAAAAAATACATATGTTGTGTATGAAATATATACATACTGTACTGATATGAAAGGATAGACTTCTCTATATATAAGATGATAACATAGGACGGTGGTTTGTGGGTTTGTTAATACCGCGACAGTGACCATTAGCTTGCGAACGTTTACCGTCGCGCCAGAGGCTAGAATGATGGAACCGACTTGTGGGTTTTTACACCACGACAGAGGTCACGTGCGTGAATAATGAATTATATATATAGAAGTCGGTCTCTTCATACATCAAGAATACTATATTCATATTTCATAGACAAAATACAAGAGGATAAACAAAAATAAATGTATTGAAACAAAATGCATCACATCAAGTCAGTAATGATATATAGGATTAAAGACAATATATAAGATTAAAGACACTAACAACAATTACTACTTAGTCTAAAGCTAATGATGTATAAGATTAAAGAATATGATTAAAGACAATAATAATATATAGGATTAAAGACAATAATGATATATAAAAGACACTAATAACAATTACTAACTAAAGAATAAGATTAAAGACAATACTAATATATATATGATTAAAGGCAATATTGATATATAACATTAAAGACATTATTAACAATTACTAACAGTCTACATGAAGTCAATAACCCAGTGCGTGTGTGTGTGTGTGTGTGTGTGTTTGTGTGTGTGTGTGTGTGTGTGTGTGTGTGTGTGTGTGTGTGTGTGTGTGTGTGTGTGTGTGTGTGTGTGTGTGTGTGTGTGTGTGTGTGTGTGTGTGTGTGTGTGTGTGTGTGGCGTGTTCACAACAACCAAGGGTTGAAACACGCAACTTCTTGAATGAGAAATGTATGCGTGTTCTCTGACAGCAGCCTCGCGCTTGCTTCGGCGCATATGTTGACAGTGGCTTCGGCTACTGTCACAGGTGTGTGATGTGATCTACACATTATATGGTGAGTTATCGCTTCTGTAAGCATAATGTTCGCTGCTTCGGGACTGATAATGTTCATGGATGGAGTCGTTGATGATGGAGTGTTCTGGTAATGACATTCGCACGCACATATTGATGGCTGCATGTCGGAAGGTGAGGACGACGACGAAGACGACGGTGACGGCGGCGACGATGATGGTGGCGGAGACGCTGGGCTAAATACGAATGTTGATTTTGGTGATGGTGGCGTCGCCAGACTAAATCCGAACGATGTTGACAACGGCAGTGGTGGTGGCATCGACGACGACGGTGGGGGTGGTGGTGGTGGCATTGGTGTTGCTGGTGCTGCTGCTGCGGTTGTCCGGCGCATTTTGTTGAGCACCAACCGCATGTCGTTACCCGCTAACGGCGGCGTGATGCGTTTGCGTTTGCGAGCCGTTGTCGTTGCCGTTGCCACCTTCTCGTCGTCGTTTCTGTCGTTATCGTACGCCTCGCGTAGCTGTATGAGGCCGTTATGTATCTATAGACAGGACAACAAAAGGCACACCTTTTAAATCACTGTCAGCAACATCGTTCTTACCTGCGTATCGACTGGCTATGGTCGCTCTGACCGTGTCTGACATATCGAGACTCCATTGCATTTTCCCTAACCTCTCTTCCAACGCTATGACAACCCAACGCAAGATGTGCATGATAAGACCGGAAGACGGTACGTAATACTCATCTTCCGATAGATCTAATATACGAACCACCTCGTTACATGTATAACGAAAGCACGCTGCGTCTACCGCCGCGTCGAAGGTATTTTGATTCATCATGGCTTCCGCACGATTTCAAATTCTATCTATGTTCATTACCGTCACCTGCATATCATTCATTACCGTCGCCTGCATATCACTACTGCTGCTACTGCTGCTACTGCTTATGACAATAGCTGTATCGTTACTGCTGCTTACGACAATAGCTGAATCGTTACTTACAGCAGTATGCTCGTCTGCTATAAAAAGAGTCGGTTCGGTAGAGGAAGTGACGGATGGTGAGGATGGCAATAGATTACGATCTTCATATGCATCTAACCACTCCTGTACCTTTTTGTTCGTGGTTATTTCATCGGCGCCTGTGCTGTTGTCAGTGCTGGCGTCGACGGCGGCATTCTCTTTGTCTTCCTTCTACAAAGAGAATGCTCCGTCTAGTACTTCCAGCTCTGACGCGTTGTAGTTGACGTTGTTGTTGTTTATGCGCTTTTTAATAGTCGCCATGAAACGGGCCCCCCTCAGCACCGACAGCGCAGCCGATCGGTCTTCGTCTGACGTCATAGCGACGTAACTGTTAGCGGCGAAACCCAGTAATTTCGCTGCCACTTCGTTAAACAAACTGACCCAGATTTCTGTTCCGATCCAATCCTGCATTAGGACACGCAGGTTGTACCTGTACATAGGAGCTCTCTGCCATTTGTGAAGTGGACAATAGTAGTCCTTGTTATGTTGCTGGACGCCTTTGGGGCACTGCGAGCATGATATATAAACAACGTATTTCTCTTGCGTGACACAAGCGACTATAGTTAACGGTCTTGCAAATTTGTAAGTTCCAGCACTTACCTCTGATTGTAATCGTGTCAGATTCATCATCATCTGTTCTTCTTCTGCGAACTGCTGTGCGGCCATGACTTCGAAGATTTGAGCGTGATATACGAGACAGGAGGCAGTCGATCGATCGAGAGTGCGAGTTGGTTATGGCAGTTAGAGCTGCGAGTCTCTTATATATCGGGGGCGCTTGCATGGCGCGCTTTTCTTATCTCACCAGCTGTGGGGCGTCGGTATGCGTTGCGTTATCGCCGTGCATTCCTATCGTCTGGGTGTTGTTGACGAGCACACATTCTCATCGTCTGGTTTTTACGAACGAACTCGCGACAATTCACGAGTATCTGACCCAACACGCTCTGTCCAGGCTGTCCAGTGTAGGTGAACATGCTCCAGAATCCTTCCCTGCTTCTCACGCATTCCATTAACGGCGATGGATGTGTGTCTAACAATCGTTTGCGTAGTGTCGTGTCGCGAAATTTAATCGCAACTAACGCGGTCATTACAGATCGTCTCTGTTTGTTCCATTGTACACGTAAATGCTCCTTCTCTCGGATGGTCTTGCTTAGGTATTTCGCCTGTAGTCCGGTTCGTGTGGCTAGCATCTTTTTCGCCGTCTCGACATCGCCATAAAAGATGCATTTCCTGTACATGTACGCAGCTTCAACGGTGTTAAAAACATGACCCCATGCATCTATCCTACATGCGTAGAGGTTAGATAGGAAATTGTTTCCTCCTCTGAAGTATATAGGACGATTCATTCTGATTTTATGTTGTTCAGAATTACATGCACTGTATTTAATGCCGGTGATATTATGCAACGTTTGTCTAGGACTAGCTGACTTGGTTTTTTTACGCGTGATAAATGGGATTTCGGTTTCAGCGTGGGTTTAGTTGACACTTCTGCGGCAGCCTTATCGCTGTGAGGGATTGCTTATTATTCTACGTCGAATGTCTGGAATTCGAAGCAACGATCGTCTAGGACTCAGTGACTTGGTTTTTTACGCGTGATAAATGGGATTTTGGTTGAAGCGTCGATTCTCTGACACTTCTGTGACAGGCTTAACAAACATGTTTTTCGTTGTGAGGGATTGCTTATTGTTCTAGCGGGTTTGGGAGTTGTTTTTCGCATCCCAGTTTGATAAATTTTATTATTATTGTTTCCTAGCGGCTGTATTGTGTTTCTTTTCACATAACTTTCTGACTTTGACAGATTTGTTATTGTATTATAGTGGCTTATGTCAGCTGTTTGCATTGTTTAACGTTTACTATATAAGGCCGTTCTCAGACTAGGTATTTCTGTATACACTTACCGTCGTTCTGTTGTTGCTACTGCCATCGTCACGATGCCGTCTGACTTTGCGTTACGTTCCGATCTGCTGGTCGTCTACATCGAACTCGGGGTCGCGTTGACCCTGCTTGTGCATCGTTTGTAAGTACATATTCTCTGTCTTTGTTTTCACGATTGGTAACTAATACATACTCCTATGCAAAGAATGCTTTTAAAAAGCTTTTAAAAGGCATCTACATAACACATAGTTTAACTTTAAGAGACATCTTTTATGCGACTGTGGCCTATTTCACAACGCCTGCTAGCCGGTTGCTAGAAGTCTACTCATAAATAACACAAGAGCCGGGCTGGGTCATCGGGTCACTGTTATCGTCTGTGTGTGGCCTACTTCCACACGCCGCTTGCTAGCCGGCTGGCAGCCTAGCCATAAATAACATACGAGCCGAGCCGGGTCGTCGGGTCACTGATATCGTCTGTGCGTTACCTACTTTCTACACCCCTGCTAGCCGCCTGCCACCGGTCTAGCAATAAAAACAATCACGCCGACTTCCCTAGCGAGCCGGGTCGAAAGTACGCCTTTCGTCTTTCTCGGGTTTTTCCATAGCTTATTAACACACGCATGTGTTATTTAAGAAACGTATATAGCATACTTTTAACAAAGTCTCGAATGTACCTTTAACAATGGCTCGATTTTCATGTGTCTTTCACTCTGGTTTTCAGCTTCCATAGACGACAGTGGGAAACTGGGATGGAGGAACTGGGTCGCTATATACCGTGCATTGATGACGACGACGACGATGATGACTACGACAGCCCTGCGGCTACAGAAAGTTGGGATGATGAATGTAACGATTATGCTTCCTTTCTTGAGCACATACACATGTGGGCTGCCGTTATGACGGAACTTGGGATGATTCGTCCACTCGAGCGAGTTGAGATGGAAATGTTGCATGCATGCAAAGCCCGAGGCGAGCCACGAGTGTCGCTAGCACGATTAGACAAAGAGGCACTAGCACGCCTGCCGCGCTCTGATCGCAGATGGATATGGGAGGCCGTGATGGGCGAATTGATCGAAGCCGTCAAGGCACGTCATGTCCGACGCATGCAACGGCCTACCAAACTCACAGACAGACGCGGGAAGTCGCTGCCACGCCTGAACTTCGATTGAGATCGAAGAACGATGAACACTATGTTTTAATATAATATATCGATATTTTTAAATAAAGCGAAGAACGATATTTGTATGACTATGCTTTAATATGATTTGATATATGGCTATTTTTAAATAATTATATTACTATGATCTGATGTGACGTTATTTTTAAATAATAAAGTTTCTTTGTGACTTCATTCAATGAGGTGTTGTGTCGATTTTGTCGGTTAACGACGCTAGTAAAAGAAATATGACCACGTTTCACCCTGCTACCACATACACTAACGAACGGATGAATATTCACACACACACACACGCACACGCACACGCACACGCACACGCACACGCACACGCACACGCACACACACGCACGCACACACACACACACATCCATGTAGGCTACAGAATGCAGATAGGGTAACGCGGGCTACAACGAATCGGGTGGTTGTAGGCTATAGAATGCGGATAGGTTATCGCGGACGACAATGAGCCAGGGGTTAAATGCCTTGGGGTACAATTAAAATTATCTCGCTCCTTAAGGGTTTGGGGTAGCGGTCACGTTAGGGTAGCGGTCACTCCGTTAGGATCAGGGGTCACCACTGATGAGGTCAGGTCGGGATCATGTCAAAAAGTTGGGGTTACGACGGCTAGGGTTAGCTCCAGTCGCCAGGGGGCGCTCTAGGGGTATATATGTCGCCGCTAGGGGCGCTCACGGTACCCAGAAGGCTCTGCGACCGGAAGTCACAGGGACCCTCCCTACTGGTCTACTCTTTCGCTCGGTCATTCCGCCTTACTAACTACTGACGACGACGTTTTGCTACAACTATTTCTAGTGTCATCCATGGCGATGGAGGGTAAACTTGTACACTTTTAGCTTGTTTAGGGGAATGTCTATCCAAGAGTTTACTTAATGTTTCATGGTACTGATTAACAAGCTCGCATAGTGTAGATTTAGGTTGGTTCAAAACATCGGAATTTGCAAGATCATCATGAAGGGTATTTATGTTAATTTTATTTATTGATCGAAATGTGATAATTGTTTTTAGGTCTTGACCCGACTTACAACCACAAATCAATGATGACACAATGGTGATCTGATAAACCATCAGTAGGAAATATTTTCTTGGTGTTAAAGCAAGTAAATCTAAACAAGTCGAGCCAATGACCATGAACATGAGTATGAAATGAAACGTGTTGATGTATGTATATTATTGAAGGACATCCATGAATGATCTAGTATTTAGACTTGGTAAATCAAGGTGGATATTGAAATCTCCAAAGGTGTAAAGGTCTTCTTGGAATTGTAAAGTGGTTTCAAGGAAATCATGGTTTCAAGAGGACGGTAGATGCATATAAAATTAGCAGATATTGGATGTTTTATAACAATATATATTACTTCAAAGCTTGGTGTTGAAGTGTATGAATAATTTCTACTTTATATGTTTCAAGTACAAGACATACTACTTCACCAACTCTACATGAATGGCGAGGGTGATGGTATAGGCAAAACTCATATGACAAATGTCAGCAAGACACACCAGTCAGAGATTTTAACTTTCTTTTCACGCACAAGCGCAAATTATTCCACAATAACATAATCCACTGTAATGTGATTCCGCTGTAAATCTTACAAATTGCCAGTAACTGTATGCATATACATGTTTGCATTTGCGTGTGCTAAAGCATTACATATATTCTTTTGTTTTGAAAATATATTTAATATTCTGATACACGCACGCACATACAATCATTGGCTGTTCTTACTTTCAGTTAAATACTAGCAACGCCATACGGCGTGTTTATGAAGCTCACTCTATATAATCATGACGACGATATGGATTTTACGGTAGCTACGGTGTTAATCGTTGGAGATGGCTATATGTTGTACATTTTTATCGTTATATATGGAAGTGCCAATTTTGGAACACGCGAAATGCCTATGTGTATGGTTAAATCAAAAAGTGAAAGATCATCGTTAATGCAAAGTAAAACATTTATTAACGTTACCTGAAGCAAGATTGTAAGGTGGTGTATGATGCGTTCTTAACTTACAGTAGGCCTACATCACTGCATAAACATTGTCAATGTGGCGTGCTACAAGAGCGGAAACATTATGATTGAATTATACCTTATTATATTTTATAATATATATATATATATATATATATATATATATATATATATATATATATATATATATATATATATATATATATATATGCTGTGTCCCAGTTCAGCCCAGCAGCTTTCAGCTCTTCTTCCATTGTTCCTCTCCATGTTGTTTTTGCTGTGCCCCTTTTTCTTCCCTTCTGCTGTCCAAGTCAGTGCTGTTTTCGCTGTTAGACAAGTAGTGATTCTGAAGACATATCTGAGCCTTCCGTCTGAGTAAACACAGTTACTCTTGTTTTATCTCCTGCGAACAGTTGTGAAGAAAGGACAACGATATTACAAAATATCGAATACCCAAGAAATCACTGTCCTTGTGGAATGCGGCATGGGCACAGTGCATCTATATTATGGGCCACCATACAGTTCGTCACGCTCAGGGGGTGAAGTGTCTGCTTAAGCGTTACGGATCGTTACAAGGTTTGGGCTCGTCTAGCTGTCGATGCCAGACTGATAGCATTAATTGTTATGGCGGTGTGTTTACTGTTGTGCCACACATTTAAGCGTACGTAGAATTGGACAATTGATGTTGCTTCTGTTGTTATGGTGACGTTTTTTTAACTGTGAACTACGAATCAATGCCGACATGCAACGGTTATAGAAAGGAACGTAGGCATGATAGATGGGGGGTCGTCTTTCTCAAAACGAACTTTATCTTAGGGATTCTGATGCAGGCTGGCGTGGTGGATCTCTACAAAGGGGTGGAGTCTAAAAAAAATGCAAATGCGAAATTATAAGAGAAAGAGCTTATAATGTCAGCATATATTTATTACATGCACGCATCCACACATAATATAATGGTAACTTTTTATTTGCTGGTGGGCGTGTCTAGCTTAAAAATGTCTTATTCGTTATTAATTTGCACTTTAAATACAATACTTATAATCGTGAAGAGATTAATCGGATTTGTGATTGTAATAAATTAATCTTTTAGTCGGTTTTCACAGTCAATTTTTCCTTTTTTAACGTTTCGTAAGTAGTCAGTCTGATTAAGCTAGCTGAAAGTTGTGGACACGTTCAAAAGACAAAAACATATTGTGAAAAACGGGTAAAGGATAATACACTTGAAGTACTCATGTACAACAATAAATTGGACAACCGTGTCAATGCTTAGTGCATTACTCGGAAAACGTGCAATCAGTCTTTTTTCCGTACTAGCATTGTTTTCCGGTGGCCATTATACATCCTCTCGCTCTTGTCCCTAGATAGTTTATTTCTGACCAAACATTACCAGCCATGGCGTTCAATATTAATATGTAATTGGATACATACTTGCATCAGAACGTAATCCCATGGGATTAACAATGATCGGCCGTGGGTGACACCGTCGCCCGCTCATTGCGACAGCGACGCAGAAACCAGTTGCACTATCTCTTCACACGTGGCTGACGCATCGAGTCAGGAGTCCGCGACGTGTGTCGGAGTTTTCACGCATCACAAACAACAAGGTATCTGCGATCGCATCCCGTCAATTATTGACGCGGCCTCTGTAGCAGGCGTTAGCGACACGCCACGACCGTTTGCAGTGACAGTTTCTCCGGGACTGGAACCACGATGGACCACATAAACAGCTCGGTTGACATCGACCCCTCATATCGGAAAACCTCCAGGTCTCGCAGGGTAAGTATTAGTTAAACTCAGAGGTAATGTACAAAGATTTGTATTGTTTAACGACGCGGAATTATTAGGTGATTTTGTATAATTAAAATGTCCTAAATCTCCGAATGAATGTTATATATCATATTTTCTCAATCTTTTTGCTGATTTGGAGTAAAGTGGTTGCTCCGTATTTATCAGGCCAATAAATTATCCGATGAGAAACATTATATTTTACCTTTAATGGTGAAAATTTATTCGTCTCTCAAAAATTGGAGTAAAACTGTCTTTCTATATGTTGTAAAACTGGCATATATAATTTAATCGTATATTTTCGGAAATGTAAGAGATGGTAGATCATGAGAGTAATACGCTTTGTGTGGACAGTATCCTTAACCAACCGATATGTTGTACTATTCACGCACCATTCTAATTTGAACATCAACAAACGCGATTTACGATGGCCTAAATGAATTGAGAAGGTAATTTTAATATTTTACATCACTCCCAACGTATGTGAGAAAACAATAATTAGGAACACTGGGCCAATAATTGCAATTTTTGAAAACATTAAAATACACAATTGCCAAGCGTCAGATGTCGGGAGATCAGCGTGTGCCATCGGCTGCCTAGGCGGGCAAAGGCAGTGATCGCAAAATTCGTGAGAAGGGAAAAGAAAATCGAAGTGGTGAAAGCGAAAAAAACAATTGAAAGAGATCGCGGGACCAAAACTGATGATATTCGAAGATTTGACTTCCCTGCGAAGTGAACTGCTGCGAGAGCTGAAAAAGGACCCCACCGTCAAACGTACATTCACTCGCAACGGCAGAATCCACTGCTTAGTGTCGGAGAATGGCAGGGAGAAGAAGGCGACGCTTGACAACCCAGATGACCTCTTCAAACTCGCTTGGTCGGAAGAGAGAATCAATAACACACACGCCTTTACATGGAAATGTGGGGGCCAGCCGTGGCCTAGTGGTTAAAGTGTTGGACTCTAAATCCGAGGGTTGTGAGTTCAAGACCCACACTGGGCATGGTTCGTTTTCGAAGCTTAGGCAATTTCGTTTACCCTACTTTGCCTCAGTCTACTCAGCTGCAAATGAGTACAAACACTGTTTGGAAGGTACCTGCGATGGACTAGTGTCCCGTCCAGGAGAGTCAGTATAACTGCACTCTAAGTTGCTTCGCACTACAGAAACCAGGTTTAAGCACTGGCCATATAAGCCTTCATGGCTTCCTAAGGCGTAATGCCTGGGGGATGACTTTACCTTTTACCTTTACATGGAATATTAGACAATCCTGCGCTGACTCGAACTTGCGTGCTAACTATTCATTATGGCTGGAAACAAACTGAAATGTTCTCTGTGTGAAATACCAATACACTGGAGACAAACACATAAAAAAATGAACTATCAAACACAGGTAAAACACTTTCCATTTCTATTGTAATAGATGTATCAAGGTTCTTACTTTTTATGACATTAACGATGATGAAATAAAATGTGTTCACTCAGAAGTGGATGCTGATGTAAATATGTACAATTTATATGAGTAATGTTCAGCTTTCAATTTTAAATCCTTTAACATTTCGGAATACAACCGCTGTGATTTCGAAAATGAAATTGATCCAAACAATTATTTGTACAGCAACATTTGTAACATATGACTACTACACAGAAGAAAAATTCTTAAGAGTGAAACGATAAGGACAAGTTTGTTGTTCATTCATTTTAATGCCAGAAGCCTTAACACCAATTTTTATCAAATCAGATATTATGTATATGAGCTTAAAATACCATTTTATATTATTGCCATATCTGAGACATGGTTACAATCTGAAAAATGTACCAATATGTTACTGGCTGGATATAGAGTTATACATAGAACTAGACAAAATAAGAACGGTGTTGGCGTAGCCATCTATGTAAATGACTCCATTTCATTTAAGATTATAGATACTATGTCTGTGGTGACTGATGACATTTTCGAAAGTGTCACTGTGGAATTGTGTTTAAACAAGAAATACAATATAATTGTTAGTTGTATATATATGTATATATATATATATATATATATATATATATATATATATATATATATATATATATATATATATATATATACATACATATATATATAGAACACCAGGAACTAATGAATACTAAAAAACAATATTCTTATGTGGGGATTTTAATATAGATCTACTAAAATACAATAATAACAACAGTACAAAATAATTTTTGGACATGTTGTTCAGTTTAGGCATGTATCAATTAATTTACATTAGAATTACTGAAAGTAGTGCAACTTTAATTGATAACATATTTACAAATGAATTGAATATTGACATCACCAGTGGGTTAATGATAAATGATATAAGTGATCATCTACCGGTATTTTGTATATGTCATTTATGTATCTAAGGAAATTGACTGACAGCTGGAAAGAATCCCTAATAAATTAACCTTCATTAGTAAATTCGGACAAGGTATTTAATGAAAAAGATGCAGAAGAGGCTTACAATATATTTGTAAATACATTCACTCAAGTGTATGACAACAACTGTCCTATTAAGAAAATATTTTCTAATCCAACCATGATGAAGAATAAACCTTGGGTGACGAGAGGCCTGAAAAATGCTTGCAAAAAGATAAATAATTATTTTAAAGCCTAGAACCAAAAAAGCTGAATGTTGGTATAAAAAATAAAAACATTAACTGACCTCTATTCTAAGATTTAGTGAGAAAGCTTATTACAATGAACTGCTGGAAAAAGAAAAAAATAATGCAAAAGTTTTAAATTAAATTATTAAAAAAGACAACAACATTCAAGTTACCCAAACTCTTTTATTACTAATGGTGTATCAACTAAAAAAAAGACAGATATTGCTGTTGGATTCAATATTTTCTTTGTAAATGTAGGACCTAATCTGACAAAAGGCATTAGTTTACCAAATGGGAATATAAGTGTACTTGACTATTTACAAAACACCAAACAATGCAGTATGTTCTTGGAGGGGGAGAAGAAAGTAAGTTAATAAATATTGTAAGAAATAAAAAAAAAAGTCTACAGGATATGACAAAATAGATATGGTCATTGTTAAGAAAGTAATTTCCACCATTGTGACTCCACTTACACATATCTATAATAGGTACTTCAATAGTGGTGCATTTCCCAGTAAAATTAAAATTGCCAAAGTGATTTAGGACCAATATGTCTACATCAATGGCCCTTTTAGAATTAACTGAAGACATCAGATCTGTTTTAGACCAGAAGAAGTGTATTACTGGAGTTTTTATTAATCTGAAAAAAGTATTTTGCACAGTTGATCATAAACTGCTACTAAAAAAAATAGAAGCTTATGGTATTAGAGGTGTTGCCAATCACTGGCTAAAAAGTTACTTACTAATAGACTACAATATGTTAGTATTGATGACTGTATCTCTGATGTACTAAAAGTGACATGTGGGGTACCCCACGGCTCCATACTGGGTCCAAAACTGTTTTAATGTATATAAATGATATTGGTAATATCTCATCAATACTAAAATGTATACTGTTTGCTGATGATACCAATATTTTTTTGTTCTGGAAAGCAGCAGCTAAGCAAGGATACAACCAATGAGTTACAAACTGTTGCACTAACTCAAATATTGATATAAAAATTGACAATAAGAGTATTGATAGAGCATATAGCAGTAAGTTCTTAGGATTTTTGATCGACCACAAGCTTAATTGGAAGGAACACGTTAGCTTGATAAAAGCCAAAGTGTCAAAATCTATTGCCGTTTTGTACAGAGCAAGATATGTACTTGACAAAAAATCTCTGTTTATATTATACTGTACACTAGTTCTCCCTTATATATCATACTGCTGTGAAGTGTGAAGCAGCACATATAATACGATTGTTAACAGTGTTTTGTATTACAGAAGAAAGTAATCAGGCTCATTTGCAATTAAACTTTTTTATGTCATAATACTAGATTATTTTGTGATTTAGGAATACTTAAATTTCCAGACATAATAACATTGAGAATTTCTACTGTAATGTTTAAGGTTAAAAATAAGTTGTTGCCACATACCCCTCAACAGTTCTTTGCTACTAAATATGATTCAATGCATGTGACAAGTCAAAGTAAACAAATGAAATATGAATATGCTGGAACAACATTAAAATACCGTGCAAACACGTAACTCGGAAAGGGTGTATATAATTAAGTATCAATGTAATAAAAATTTTAATAAAATTTAACTTTGTTTTCTATAGATTTATTTCCATATTACTAACAATGTTTATTATACTTGTACAAGTTGTGATTGTGTTGGAGGAAAGTGATTAATAAGTATTGTACTTCAATTTCCCCCCATTTCCACCTGTACATGTTTTATGTTATTGTATATTGCTTTGTAGTTTCTTTGTGTGTGTTTTTTCACTTGGAAATAAATAGTTTATTATTATTATTTTTATAAACGTGGCCAGTAAGAACCGCCATCGACTGACGACAAAGTCATCAAAGAAAAGAGGACATAGACCTTCACGGCAGTTTTGGTGACAATGACTTTGACGATATTTGTTTGTTTCAAAGTAAAATGTTCGTGCCCTGATATTGTCAGATGATGGTGAATTCTGTCACACCGGCGCCATGCGAGGACCCCGAGCCTCCCGGTTGGAAGGCACAGATCGTCCTCTTCACGCAGGAGACGACGCTCCACGGCATCCGCTACTTGACTGGCAGCGACACACGCTATCTCCTCAGGCGGTCAGTGAAACTCGACTTCATCGTCGTCGTTGCTGTAAACGTTTATGCTGTTGCCATGGTTGTAGTCGTTGTCTTGGTTGTAGTCGTTTTCGTCGTCGTTGTTGTTATGATTGTCGTCAACGTTGTCGTTGGTGTCAAACTTGTTATTGACGTTGTCGTCGCTGCTATAATGTTCCCTGACCTTGTCGTTGTTGTCATAATTGTTGTCGTTGTCGTTGGTGTTTTGCCTGAGTCACCTTCGTGGTACTCATTGTCGTCGTCGTTAGGATGTTCGTTTCAGCTCTCTAAGTGGTAGTTGTTGTCGCCTTCCTTTGGGTTCGTACTGGAATCAGTCGCCGTTTACGCGACCAACGTGTCTACTGGCAGAGCTAGATTGGTGACATAATAATAGTAGTATAAATCAGTTGACAGGTCAAACAATACAATATGGGCAATAGTAAATTGTGTTTTGTACACGTCGTGTTAAGACACACGTAGTAGCAAGACGATCCCCATGCACATGGGGCTAAACTGTTCATCTAAAACGTTTTATCCCGCACGCACATGGTCATAATGTATAAAATATATTACACATGACCAATTATGTTTAATAAACTTAATATAATATGAACATTGTATAATTTACGTTCTGCTAGCCTGTAGGCTGTTATTATGATCGAATATTACTAAGCCAATATTATACTATGCATGGATCGTAAGGTGTATATTATGCATTAACTGCAATTTAAATTGAACAACCACAATAGCTCAACACATTGCTATCATACTATTTGCATTTATGCATTTTATGTTTAGGTAGTGGTTCGTTCGTATAAGCGAAAACTACGAGGGAGGGAGCTATTGACCATCTTACCCCAGAGGGCCGTCTTGCCCCAGGGTTGGAGAAAGATGAAATTTTTGCGTACCCTTGCTATTTTTCACTCATCTAGGTTGTCAATTTGCTGAAAATAATTTTCCAGTGGGTAACACTTATATCTGTCTACACAATAAGCACATCAAAGACATGTTAACATGTCTTTACGACTGCCCAGTCCTTTGGTTGTGGAGCGATGGAAAATGTCGTATATGTGTCGATAATTATCGTTTGCTCTCTCGCTTTCTTTTTACGACGTGCGTCTATCTCCTCCCCAGCTCCAGCAGACTCCGCCCATGCTCCGTATGTAAGGTATATGTTGACTATATACGTATTCTTTCAAAAACGTGCAAGCACACACACGCACGAACGCACACACATACGCACGAACGCACACACACACACACACACACACACACACACACACACACACACACACACACACAAACACACACACACACACACACACACACACACACACACACACACACACACACACACACACACACACACACACACACACACACACACACACACACACACACACACACACACACACACACGCTGGAACGAACACACACACACGCACAAACGCACACACATACGCCACACACCCTAACTCGGCTGGTGACATGCTACATAATGCATATGTGCCAACATCGCCACTATCAGGCGGGAAAACTACTTTTTCCCTTGGTCCTGCTTTCCCGCTTTTTTAACGAAATGCCCCGTTTTCACACTGTTATTTTAGTCTATTTTTTCACATTCTCGGCACATTTTATTTGTTTGGTCTCAAAAGATTTCACATTTCATCGCGCATGCCTTCACCGCGAACGAGAACGACACTTCAAAATGCCAATCCGTAAAGCAACACGTTAAAAACCGACGAAAAACGCTAAAAACGACGAAAGTTGAGCGGAGGATGCTGTTTCCTGCTTTTCATGAGCACTTTCCTGCTTTTCCACGAGAAGATGTTTTCTATTAGCAGATCATTTTACTTTAGCTCAAAACACCGCAGCAAAAATGACAGAATATGAACCAGAAACCACCATTAATGACATCCAAATAGCATTTAAATTTCGCAGCCGAATATTCGTCGCTAAATGTTAATGTGCGAGCCAAAATATTGATTGTCTAGCGAGGCATTAAAATAATAACGCGCATCGGGAACTTGATAAGAACGCCACGTAGTGTATTGGAAGCGTATTCTATTGTTTGCTATTTCTGCCGGAGAACTCCGTCGGGACCAGTTTTGTCGTGCTCAGAATGAACATACCTTTGTACTGCACGTATATGCGTTATTGGAATAATAAATAATACAAAATGTTAGTTGCATATTATATGGACACCTACGTTTTGACAGTTATATCCATGTATCCACTCACTCACTCACTCACTCACTCACTCACTCACTCACTCACTCACTCACTCACTCACTCACTCACTCACTCACTCACTCACTCACTCACTCACTCACTCACTCACTCACTCACTCTCTCTCTCTCTCTCTCTCTCTCTCTCTCTCTCCCGCCCGCCCGCCCGCCCGCCCGCCCGCCCGCCCGCCCGCCCGCCCGCCCGCCCGCCCGCCCGCCCGCCCGCCCGCCCGCCCGCCCGCCCGCCCGCCCGCCCGCCCGCCCGCCCGCCCGCCCGCCCGCCCGCCCGCCCGCCCGCCCGCCCGCCCGCCCGCCCGCCCGCCCGCCCGCCCGCCCGCCCGCCCGCCCGCCCGCCCGCCCGCCCGCCCGCCCGCCCGCCCGCCCGCCCGCCCGCCCGCCCGCCCGCCCGCCCGCCCGCCCGCCCGCCCGCCCGCCCGCCCGCCCGCCCGCCCGCCCGCCCGCCCGCCCGCCCGCCCGCCCGCCCGCCCGCCCGCCCGCCCGCCCGCCCGCCCGCCCGCCCGCCCGCCCGCGTCTCTACCCTCCTTCTATCTCTCCCTCTTTATAATTCTACCTCCATCTCTAACTGACCTGCCATTCTCGGCCTCCAGACCTTAACACGCGCTATACATATTACGTCTCTGATTATAACACTCGGGACGTGTTTGTCTCCTGCAGCGTGTTCTGGGCGTTGGCTCTCGTGGCCACGGTCAGCATCTTCATCTTCTACTGCTACGACCGCGTGTCGACATTCCTCGAGTTCAAGAAAACCGTCAACGTCGAAGTGAACTACATCAACTCGCTCGAGTTCCCGGCTGTCACCGTCTGCAACCAAAACTCTCTCAGGTCGGAACTCTAATGTGATGGTTTGGCACACTATGTTTCAGTTAAAAGTATTTTTGTTTTACTGTAAAAGTATGTTATTTTAAGTAAATTAAACATTTCAGTGTGCAACTACGACATGTAGCAGACATCCTCTCCTTAATGGTTTGGAAATAAAATGATTCGCAAATGGTTTTGTAGTGTATCGCACTAATGTTGCAAAAACAGATTATCAACGCATCTCCAATCCGTTTTGTGGACACATCTGTTATGTCAATAAAAGCCATATGGACGAATTAATATTTTATCTCATTGTATCAGTATCACAATTAAGCCAATGGCGTTATCAGTATATCAAATAGTGACAAAATGTCCGTTTTCAGTTGCTGTGCAACGTTAAAGGTTCCTTTTTTTCGCTCGTCGCTTTCGAGAATCATTTCGTAAGAATTGCACGATGTATTATCAACTACGACATACTAGCTCGTTCACTTTCCACTACGACATACTAGCTCGTCCACTCTCCACTACGACATACTAGCTCGTCCACTCTCCACTACGATGTGCTAGCTCGTTCACTCTCCACTACGACATACTAGCTCGTTCACTCTCCACTACGACATACTAGCTCGTTCACTCTCCACTACGACATACTAGCTCGTCCACTCTCCACTACGACATACTAGCTCGTTCACTTTCCACTACGACATACTAGCTCGTCCACTCTCCACTACGACATACTAGCTCGTTCACTCTCCACTACGATGTACTAGCTCGTTCACTCTCCACTACGACATACTAGCTCGTTCACTCTCCACTACGACATACTAGCCTTTTTATTTAGCCTTAGTGAAATCATTGGACAAACTATGTCTACTACATTATTTTTTAACATCCGGCTCTATACACTATGGCAAAATTATATTCAAGTTACGCTTTTTAATCATCCACAATTCTTTTGGGTGATAAAAAAATATGCACTGTCTTTTTCAATCTACTATTCATGCAATGTACACATTTGAATATCAACGAGCCTGATTCGCGATGGGTTAAATGAATGGAGGAAGGAGGCTTAAGGAAATACTCTAAATGTTGTGATATCGCGAAATATATTGGCCATTGATGCAGCGTTATATACTTATAATAATATGTATTTAACGAACAACCAACCAAATTAACATATTTACACAACACTGTACGAGTCTCGGGCTTGACACAGACGGCGATGTTTCGCTACAGATTGTCGGCGGCAGTGCAGGGCGGCTGGTACGACAAGTTGGAACAGCTGCAGCCGCCAACGTCAAACTTGACTCACATCGAATGCCAGTCCGGACAGTTCCCGTGCGGCTCGAACGACGAGTGTGTCTCCAATGAATACCTGTGCGACATGTTCCCAGATTGTCGCGACGGCTCTGACGAATCACACACGCAGTGCGGTGAGTGCGACGCATTCGTGCGATTTTTCCACACATGCACAGGTGCCAAGTTTAACGGGAACCAAAATTAGCATATATTATTAAAACATTTGCAACTACAATCGCGAATATCACGCCAGTGGTTTGCTAGGAAAACCTTGCGGAAATCGATTTTCACAACTGCAAGGTGCTTATTTATCGTTCTGGTCAACATATCACCCGCCAGGAAAACGGAGATTTGATAAGAATATCCCACTTTTAGAACACGTTCTGAAAAAACCACTAGAGTTATACTGCTTACTGTAGTTGCAAACGATTACTTTTTATTAAAACATTTAGATGCATTGCCCCCAAACCACGATTTTGTTTCGCTTTAAATAATTTGGAGGAAGGAGATCATCGTGCTGGAGAATAAATACGGGAAGGATTGCAGGGTATTCCCTAATATACGTAAATGTTAAT
>OY759271.1:26485638-26510638 GCA_963662155.1 Lamellibrachia columna | reverse complement strand
TATTATGTCCGGGGGGCTGAGGGGGTAATGACCAGGTCAAGGTGGTGTCTGGGGGATTTTGCCCATGTTGCCACGTTTGTTTAATTATGCATTAAGAAACGTCAACTTTTGCAGACTATGATATATGCGGTATCGACAAACAGGTTGATTGTGTTGCACCCAAGTTGGGTAAGTAGCGGTAAATGTGAACACATTGCTTTGCTAATCGGTCGTCAAAACGTTTCGCTTCAAATCTAAATCGAAATGTTGATAATAATTGCAATTCACGTCCGGCTGCTTGTGGAGTAAAAGCTGCTTCCATAATTATATTTTCGCTTGTTTCGTTTCAGATTTGGCCAAAATCGAACCTATATGATTGCGACTACGACATGCTAGCTCGTTTGTGCAAATATGTTATTTAGTTTTAATGAAATCATCGGAAAAACTATTACATTAATAACGGTTCGGTTGAACCGAAATTCGGAGAAAAGCAAAGGCGGTCATGCTATAGCCCGCTTCAATAATACTATTATATTAGGTTATTACAGCATCAGGTTATTCATGCTCCTGCAAGTTACCCGATCGAACGATCAAAGTAAATTTGATTTGATTTTTTCCACGAAAGCTGTATTTTTGTACCGTTTGCCGACAGAGGAATTTCGCAAGCATGGCAATTTCTGCATGTGCACTGCGCCGTGCAAAGAAGACCTGTTCGTCACCAGCGTCTCGTTCTCGTCCACGAGCGTCAACCTCGAGAGAATCAGTGGCGCTGCGAATGTGAAGATGGGCAACCTACAGAGCCGCCTGGAGACAGCTAGGGAGATAACCTTCAGGTCGGTGAACTGTCGTAAAGGGAGGGCGATTTTTCTGGTCGAAGGTTCGTAGTGGGTAACACAATCTAGCTCCCCAAATATTAATCCAGCAGTAGATGTAAGGTGTGATGCACGTTGCAACCAACAATGTCAGGATCAGCTAGATCATATCACTCCCTTTACTGTAAAAGGGGAGAGGGGGTGAAAAGTGAATATTAGTAGCCTGCTGATGTCCCGGGTTCACACTAGCCATCCCAACTGTTTCCTTGACGACTAAGGCTAATGGGGAGATGGCCGCCTGGAGAGGGATGGGCTCCGCCAGGTTTGAAATTGCTCTAGGCAAACCACAATGATAATCAAAAAATCAAGACCCATACTGGATCGATCGCCGCCCGGGTTAACAATGACAGCATCCTTCGCTATTCACCAGGGCGGACACGATACGTTTACTACTGGTAGAACCACAACTTCAAAGTTCCGTGGAAGAGACAACATCGCAATAGCATCATGGAACGTAAGGACGTTAAGACCAATAGGGAAGTTAAAAGAACTGACCCACGAGATTGAAAGGTACAACTGGCACCTTCTTGGAATATGCGAACAGAGATGGAAGAACTGCCGAGAAAAGACACCGAAGAAGGACACACACTGTACTTCAGTGGAGAAGAAGGACACACACTGTACTTCAGTGGAGAAGAAAAGCAACACAAATTTGGTTTCGGTTTTCTTGTACATAAGAACATTAAAGACACTGTACTAAGATGCTACCCAGTTTCCAGCAGGCTCACCTCCATTCGGAGAAGAAAACCAACACAAATTTGGTTTCGGTTTTCTTGTACATAAGAACATTAAAGACACTGTACTAAGATGCTACCCAGTTTCCAGCAGGCTCACCTCCATCCGACTTAAAGCAACCCCATTTAACATCACGGGTCTGTACACCAACATCAGATTATGACAATGAACAAATCGAAGTTTTCTACATCCAGGTTCAGAGTATTATCGACAAAGTACCCAAGAAAGATATTCTAGTCGTCCAAGGAGATTGGAATGTCACACACAAAAATATTGGCTAGATAATCTGTAATGCTGTCTCCAATGAGAGAGGACTAGCAGAGACTCCTTGAATCTGCTTGCTACAACAATCTAGTATTATCCAACACATTGGCCCCACACAAAGCATCTAGAAGCAATGATTGGAGGGAAATTTGCTCCACTTATCTTAGCCGACGAAGAATTAGAAACTATGACAAACAATTTCAACATCACCATGATATATACAGCCAGTAAGATCTTTAGAAAACATCGCCAGAAAAAGAAACCATACGTCATATGAGACTTGCTAGAAATGTGCAATAAATGGAGACAGCTGAAGAAAGACAAGAGCACCACCGAAGGTGCTACTATGTATAGAGAGGTTCAGAGTATTATCGCAATAAAGAGGGGCCTGAAGAGAGCCATAAAAACTGGATTGAAGAGCAATGTAGCGAAACAAAAGATAACATCAACAAGAACAACATCAAAAGAGCATTCCAAATAGTTAACAACCTCACGAAGAAACGACTACCAGAAACCTGCAGCATACAGGACAAGGATGGGAAAACGAAAGGAAAGGAGATAAGTAATACACAGACAGAATACTGCTCAGACCTTTACAACCACCAGTCAAACGGAGAGCTGAGCATCCTAAATTGCCCGCAGACAAACGAAGATGATGAGTTTTCAGTACTACGAGAGGAAGTAGAAGCAGCGGTCAAATCTCTAAAGAGGGGGAAGCTACAATATCACATCGGAGTTAATAAAAGCTGGAGGAGAAGCCATGATAGATGCACTCACAATAATATGCAACAAAGTTTGGAAATTAGGAGAATGACCCACAACATGGACACAATCACTTATAATCACCTTGCCAAAAAGGGTAACTTGCAACTGTGCCAAAACTACCGTATCAGCCATCCAAGTAAAGTAATGTTAAAAGTAATTCTATATAGACTAAAACCACTACCAGAATACATAATCACCGAGGAACACGCTGACTTCCTGCAGGAAGAAATACAACTGAGTAGATCTTCAATGTTCGAATTTTGTGCGCAAAATATCTACAACACCAACAAGACATCTATCATGTTTTTATCAATTTCAAGAAAGCTTTTGATAGAGTACGGCATTCAGCTCTCTGAGCAACCATGAAAAAGTGCATCATCGGCCGTAATCTTATTCATGTCATTGAACAACTGTATACGAAGGTCAGCAGCGCAGTTCTTCTCAACAGTACCGCAGGGGAATGGTTCCACACCACAGTCGGAGTATGACAAGGTTGTCCTCTTTCCCGTACACTCTTCAACATCTTCATCGAGCGCATCATCACATATGCACTTGAAAGTTATATAGGCACAGTCAGCTTTTTAAGGAAGAACGATCACAAACCTGCGATTTGTTGATGACATCGACGCCACAACTGGATATGAACAAGAACTGGCCAACATAGTGAAACACCTGAACAAAGCCTCTTTAGACAATGGGATGATGATTAATGCAGAAACGAAGCTCATGACTAACAACTCAAATGCATACAAGAACGGATACTCCTCAATGCAGAAAGTACTAGACACCGTCGATAACTTCAAATATCTCGGTGCAATGCTATCAGCTGGAGGATAAAAATCAGAAATCCTTTCAAGAATTGCACAAACCTCAGCTGCAATGGCAAGACTAAAACCAATGTGGAAAAACAACAACATCACGCTGACAAAAAGACTGTTGCGTGCACTTGTCATATAGATCTTACTATACGCTTGCGAGACATGGACCCTTACAGCAGAATTAAAACGAATAATACAAGCATTGGAGATGTGAAGTTACCCAAACATCTTGTGCATCTCGTACCCAGACCATGTCACCAATGAAGAAGTCAGAAAGATAATCAGTCGAAATATCGGAAAACACGAATACATCCTGATCACTGTCAGAAGACGCAAACAAAGATGGTATGGACAAGATCTACTGGCCTGGCAAAAACCATCCTGTAAGTGAGAGTGAGAGGCAAAAGAAGGAGAGGCAGGCAGAAAAAGAACTGGAATGACAACATTAAAGAATGGACAGGCCTCAAGTTCTACGAATCACAAATGGCAACAAAAGACCGGCAAATGGCAACAAAAGACCGGAAACAGATTGTGTGATTATCGCCAGAGGTGCCTCACCGACCAAAGACGGTTACGGGATAGGTGAGATGAGGCGGTGAGATGAAATAGTTTAACATATCAACATCTCTACCGTATACAATTTTGTTTTATCAAAACCGGATACACTTTTGCAGATAACAAATTCGGTCATTGCTACTGAATACGGATTTTAAGAGAAATACGTACGGTCGTATATTTTATTCAATATTATCTATAAGGAATTGGTTTACGGAAAAATCGAAAAACCTGCTAGTTTGTAAATATACAAAAATATTGAGAAAACGTCGATTGTTGCCGACGATGTTATGTTAAGGGCTTCATATACTACAGTACCTCTGACAGATAAGACCGTTGAAACGTGGATTTTTCAGTTTATCCCACGCTATGGTTGGATATATGCTGAATCATTTGTACCTCGTTCCACTTGCTGTCTTGGCCGAACTACTTCAAAGACGGTTCCCACGACCGGTCCGCAGCCGATTAAAGTTAAATTCCCGTCCGCCCCCAATATCCCAGGGACGGCCGCTATTGGTTAGCTCGGCAACAGTAAGTTCAACGTTTAAGCAGGTTTTTCTACCAGGGGTACTGGTGTACTCAGACCCTAACGGCGAGGATGAACTCCAACGTTTCATAATATTCCTCAACGTTTCAGATAGTAATTTTTTTTAAACTTTTGTTTGACTATGCCATAGGGTTAACGCGGGGCTGTATCGACAGACGATGCGTCACTTCAGCCGAGTCACGGACGAGCTCAACACCAATTACCAGTTTCTGCAGACCCTCGACCGCACGCTCGCCGATCAGGTGGGCACATTATTTTCCCATTGAAACAAATGTTAATGTCAACCAGGAATTTCCACCATGTGCGCAAACGTGCAATTCGGTCACATGCCCGTCCTCGGGGTTTTGAAGAGTCGGGTTAGGGTGTATACAATCAGCCGGGGATTTCTGAAAAATTGTACGATTAAAAAATTCTTCAAAAAGGACGAGGATGGGCATGGATTTTAATTAAAAAAAACTGTACATCTTAATTGTTGTCTTGTCACCGAGCTTTGGTAGTGTTTTCAAGAAAATCAACATGTAAGATGTTCCCTCTCATTTGTCGCCCAAACAACCCGGATGTTGTCTTCGTCCACCAGGGATCCTTCCGTGACTGACACGTTCATATGCTGCCAGCCAGCAACTAGACATTTAATCCTGCGCGCAATACAAGTGTAGCAGTTCCCAAACGTTCCCCTTTCCCTGTTCGTGGCTATTTTTGTTGGGTGCAACAAACTCCCTGAAAGGGGGTTCCGTGTCAAAACCATTGGCATTTTATTATTATGACATGACCCCGGAAGAAATTATCTGTCGCCAGGTGGCGGCGTCCGAGAAGCGGGTCATCGAAATGAACAAGGACTGCATCTGGTTCACCTCGAAACAGCGCCTCCTGGTGGAGACACTGCGAACGTCGCTATTGTGGGCGATCGACCGATTTTACGCGCACGTGCACGACAACGTATACGTGGCGCTGCTGGAACTGCCGTATGTCATGAAGCTAACCATGACCGAGTACGACGGAACGCCGATAAATGACAAACAGCGCCTCCTGTCGGATTACTTACATGTATGTGTGAAGGAGCCACATGTGTAATATAATTGATTTAATAAAGTGAAACTGGTAATAGAGTAAAAATAATTAAGGTTATTGAAACCCCAACATTACCAATATTTAATAAGTTTTGAACAATATCTTATCAACACAAACATAATGAGAATCAAAGGGCCGGAAGCTGTTGAATATCGGGGGGCCTAATTTGGTTTCTGCGAATATATTGTGTGGTGGGCATACACTTAATATATTGGGGGGGTTGAGGGCCCTCGGGTCACCCGGTTCCGACGCCAATGAGACCATAAAAGAATCATGTTGGCGTGGTACTCGGAAGTTGACTTACTAGTGTTTCGGTTAGGTTTTTAATCGTCTGGTGTATTACCATAAGACTTGGGGTAACTCCAAAGCTTAGTTATGTTTTAGTTAATGATCCGTTTTTTTATGTTTTCATCTGCCACGTTTTTCTACATACTGCTAAATTTCGTTATGGCGAAGGTGATGTTAATCTTTAGTAGTCGCAAGATCGTGGGAAATATGTGTGATGCAAAGTTGGTCTTCAGAGAATCCACGACCCCCTGGCCGAGGCTGTGGCAGTGGCGAAGGGGCAGCTGACCGTTGACCTGAAAGAGGCGGTCAATACCCTGCTCTACGACAACGACTACGTGCTGAGGACGAAATACGTCAGCGAGCTGCTCACCTACGTGCAGGTGTGTAATACTTGGTGATATTGTGCGTGCGTGCGTGCGTACATTTAAAATAGATTGAACAAGATTAAACAATATTGCCATCAAAGGCCCAGATGGCAAGTTCTTGCGCGTGCGTGAGAGAGCGCAAGAAAAAGTGGCAAGAACTAGGGAGTGGGAGAGGCGATACAGGTAGATCAGGAAATAGGTAGACAGAGATCGATGTGAAAAAAGATAAAAAGAGTGGGTTGACAACATTAGAGCCGAGAAGCGTAAACTGAGGATTAGGTTATTTCGTTTGGTTGCTTGTGATAGTGTATACGACTTTCTTTCATATTTTGTTAAACTTGCCATGATCTGAAACAGTAATGTTAAAAGAATATCAAATAAACGAATGCCGTATATCTGGCCATTTAGGCGCGGGAGTTGTACAAGAGAATTACTCTACATCCATTTAGAACATTAACTAACAAAAAAATAACCACCTTCTTCTGCAATCTCCAGAATTTAAACTGCGACTGGTGCGTGTCGGACGATGAAAGTCTGACGTCATTGCTTAAGTTACGCTTGATTGGCTACATCAACGTCGAGATGACGGCTTCGCTGGACAGTATCAAGACTGACCTCGGCATATACGACACCTGGTTCCGTAATGCTCAATTCGTCAATTTGGACACAACGGGTTAGTACTTCTTGACAAATCTACCCTGGATGAATATAAAAAAGTTACTGTAGGTCCTTAAAGATAATCATCTTCTAGCACCCGTCGAATGGTCTTAATTTGAAAAAAAATAATAACCGCATTTTACACTGCCAAGATTCGCTAGACGTCCAACATTGCACGCCATTTCCAGTATTCATACAACTTGTCATCCTTATTCTTGCAATAAGAGCACTGAACGCACACCAATAATATCTGATGATAAAATCCGCCATTAACACTTTCGTGATTTCACGGACCAAACGACACATTTACCATAATATTTATTGACACAATTTGTTCACGGCCCGCAGTGAGCGCCAGTTTTTGATGCTATGCGAATGCGCTCTCTAAGGTCTGCTCCGGCTACGTTCTACGGTTGAGAAATAATCCTTCCGAGCGTATGGAATGCTACGTAGTACGTATTTCTCTTCGAATGGGTCATATCAGGACAAGTAAACACGATGTTTTTAACTTCGTCCACATTAATGTAATATTGATTATCAGTGAGCCAACCATTGCGAATATAACAATCGACACGCTGCCTGCGCCAAAATCGGGACTTGGCCCATGCGCAAGCAACCAGCAAACATCTTAACATCGATTATAATCGGCGTGTTTTGATCGTAATCGGTGAATGATCTTTGCAGGCCGTAACAATTTTGTTGATGGTGTTAACAAGACAACCGTTGAAGTGGGAAATCTGCTTATTGGTTTAAACGAGACTTTGCGGGGAAAAGTCATCGGTGCCGCTACTACGGTGGGGGAGATGCATGCTCTGCTGACGCCCAAGTGTAGGGGAGAGTTGCAGGTTTGTCAGGCGGGTTTCTTTTCGCTGTTCTGTAATGTTTTGATTTTGGCTGTTCTGTAATGTTTTGATTATATCCTGTTGTGTTCCAATTGTCTTGTGGACGTGTAGCTGAAAATTGTGGACGTGTAACTGAAAATTGTCTAACAATGAAGAATGTATTAAAAATAAATTGGTAACACTAGAAATAGGTCGCCACATTTGCAAGTAGAAAATCATAGGACATAAAATAGTAAAGGACGATCACCTCGAGCAAGAAAATACTTCCCAGGGAACGATACATGGTCATAGTTGTTATACATTGCTGAGAGTGAAAATGTAAGTAAGTGATTTGATTTCCACAGTGGTGTTGCTCGATTTACATCTTAGTTTCCACAAACTGAACGTGAACTGGAAGCTTAGACCAAACAGCAAATTGTTATAGTTATTTATTAACATAATACCACATGATATTTAACATATATTCAGCTGAATAAACTTCGTGACGCTTTATATCGCAGGGCCCACACACCAACACATATTGTTGTCTTGTCGTTTACTGTAGTTTCGTGCTGTTGATGCACATAACGTATACGAGGTAGTATAGTGAACTGACATGCCACCGCTGTTTATAGAGTGCGTCTCGAGAGCTGGGAGTTGTACACTTACGCATCGTGGCATTCGTAAACAACATGAAGGAGCAGCTGTTGCGCTTCTACAAGTCCTACACGGGCTACCAGCAAGACTACCAGGACGTGACGACAACGCTGAAGGCGGCTTCCAAGAATGTCGATTTCGACAGTCTCACTCGCCTCGTCAGAGCCCGTCTGTCCGTCATCGACTCGCTGCTCAACGACCTCTCGGTCGCCGACAACAAACTCAAGGTACCCTACCTACATACATAATCCACTCAACGTGATTAACATGATGTGTTCCTTCCAGCGGTCATCATTTGTCATGATGTTTACTAGATCGGCCGCCCTGAGCATGGTATCCTTCTCAATGATCTCACGAAGAGTAGTAGTTGGGTGACCTCTTCTCCGAGGGTCCGGGGGCTTCCAGGGTAATACTTTGCTTGCAACTTCGTCATGACGTATCACATGACTTACAAGAAGAAGACGACGTCGAATCAAGATGGTGGCGAGCCGTGCAGATTCTGGTTGTTGATGTGATCGCGCCAGGACATATTGAAGGTGTTGGCAGTATTCTTTTATAAGTGCCATCAAGTAATTTTTTTCAGAGAGCGTGGCAGGGTACATGATTCGCAACTGTGCAGGAGGATCGGTTGAATAGGGTCCTGAATATATCATTCTTTTAAGATACCATAGACCTCCGTGTATACTTCCTCCTGCCCGCGAAGGGTTGTGGCAGGAAGTGGGAAGTTGGTATTAAAAATAGGTGGGAGGTGAGAATGGCGGGAGGTGGTAAGTGGACTCTAAAAAATGGAGGGAAGTTGGCCCCAAAACCAGGAATGAGTAGTGTAATACGCCTTCTCAGTAATATAGTATCGGTTATATACGTCATCGACAGCCTTAATCATCTTTCATGTAGACGGGATATAATTTTAAATGTACAATTTTGGACTGACACATAATAATCTACCAGTCGTTAGTCCTAGAAAATAAAACAGAAGAAATATAAAAATTATTCCCGCGTCACAATGACGGACAGAATTAACATGAATTGACCTGCCATTATTTCACGATTAATCTGTTAAACACTGTTTGCAGACGCAGATTGACGTCATCAATTACTGGCTGATGGCGCAGGCGCGGGATGCCTACATCGCGACCCACAGCCAGTACTGGGCTGAGTTCCTGCTGGAACACCCGACCTTCATAAAGCCCACGGGCGACAACGGCAATTCCTCGACCGATGCGGCGCTGGCTTTCGGCACAGGCTTCAGGCTCAACGACACGAGAGTGAATACCTATTGGGAGCAACGAACGGCCACCGTCACTGCACTGCGGGCGGAGTTCGACGCCGCCGTAGAACGTCTGGCCAGTGATCTGACAGACGCCAAGGCCTACATGGATGCCTTCATTGCTGGCAACGCCATTGACGAGAGCTTCTACACGTAAGGGACCGTCACGTCCTTGTATAACAAGCTTGTATAAAATATATTGCTTACTCTCATTTCCATTGTGCATCATGTTAGCCCAATAACCTTCAGTTCCCATGATCCTCATTTTGTTTTCGGTCTGCCACTTTTCCACTTCCCGTCTGGGGTTCAAGTCAGTGTTGTTTTCGCTGGTAGGTCACCGGTCATTCTGGAGACATACCCGAGCCATTTCCATCTTCTAATTCTTAGGATAATGCAAATGTTGTCATTAAATGTCCTATTTACATGTTTGATCAAACAATTGTCAGTTTAAAATAAAATGTTTTGCAGTAGTTTGTTCAAGTGTTATCACGTGGCTGAGCCAGATTCTGATATGTCGTATTCGTCATCCGGGTTCTCCTGGATCGAATCCTTTAACTCCCAGATTAATATAACGTTATTTACCACATAAGAAACGTTTGATCGCCTCTGACCATTCACCTACAGTGTTTGCCTGATCAGTGACTGTCTGTAATGTGTGTTCTTGCAGAAATAACATGATCCAAGTGGACATGTTCTACAAAGAGTTGACAGAGGCCAAGGTGCAGCAGCAGAAGGCCTACGAATACCAGGCGTTGCTTAGTAAGTAGCATTCACACAAATGTTTGCTTTCTCCGACCATCATCTCCAAATATTAGCGTTAAGTCGGCAGGAAATATAGTAGCTATTCGCCGTCAACTAAAACCCCACCTGTTTAAACTCACTTATCCTCCATAGCTCCACAGCGTACCGATCCAAATCTCTCCGAGTGGAAGTGTTAAACCGATTTGCAACTGTCTAACCCTTTTGATTTTGTGCGCTGCTGAGCTTGGGTTTCCCGAGGATTTTAGCGCAGTAGAAGTGTTTGCATTATACTGTATTGTTTTGTATCATTGCCGTATCTGGCATATGTTTTGCCTACATCTAAATATATTTGTCTAACCAGATTCCTTCTTGCGATTTACTATAAGGTAGAGAAACGATATATCGTACGGAATAATAACGACATACCGATGACACACATTGTCACAAGGAATAGGAACAATTGGTCGGTTGATGAGGCTTCGCTAAAAGCAAATATATGGGGTGATCGAGGCTACCCAAATTCGGGACGGTCTGGTGGGATTGTTCTTATAAGAGACTTGTGTCTGGTAGGATTGACCTGACAAAAAAGTTTTGTTTTAGGCGAACTGGGCGGTCTGATGGGGTTACTGATGGGAGCCAGCTGTCTGACCCTCATCGAAGTATTCGACTTCATCATCGTCAGCATTTTCATCAAGTGCAGAAAATTGGCGGCATGAAAACATGACAGGTGATGATGCGTTCGTGTGGCGCTGTTGAATGGCAGGCAAGGAACAAGTTGTACGACATATATAGAGATCGCCGTACGACAATAAAAGACAGACAAACAAATGTTCACATTTAAAGGTGAAATATAACGTCTCTCATCGGATGATATATCGATCTGTCAAATTACCGTGTTATACAATTATTTCTACAATAAATATACTGCAGCAATAAAGATTAAAGGATGACTTATAACACTGCTAATTAAGATGAACTTTGAGGGCGAAACATTAATAGAATTTGGGCATTTTAATTACATAAAACTGCCTCCGTGTCAGTTAACAAATGAACATTCCACATCATCTGCAAATGATAATAAAATAATAAAATCAGCTGAAGTGTGTAGGTTGATCAAATCATAGAATGAACATTGTTCTATTAATGCTGTCATCATTATGACGTTACCAGTATTTTGTAGTGGTTCTCGGGACTACTTAGACCTTGCTCTCAGTATCTGCATAAACAAAGTCCTTTGTGATAAGCATTTCCAGGGTACTCATTAACATAGGTATGCTGTATAATAACACGTTTGCATTGCGGTTTATATCGAGATTTGTATGTCCGGCCATCATCAAGCCTCTAACTGTGCTATGTTGGCCATCCGTTTGCGGTTATCAGTTATCCTAATGGTGATGGTACACTGGCGCCAACAATATGTTACATTACTTCGCTGATGAAACGACGCAACAACGAATGTCGAAATGGAAAAATGCCTTTATTAAAACCACCAAATCTTGAACACCTGAAGCATTTCCTAGACAGTACCATTGTTTACCTGAACTTACCAGGTTTTCTGGACAAGTGGGTCTAAAGGGAGTCATAATTTTATATTAATTCATAGCGTCAGAATCTACCCGAAAATGGAAATTCGGTAGTTTTAAAGCTTCACCAAATGTATGCAGAATTTTCTGAAATTAACCCCGTGTTATTTTATAAATTAAAATGTTATATTGAACAGTTTATTTATAGCTGTAGCCAACATAACAACTCCGATGATAATGATATATATTGGTAAATGGGTCTGTATTTAAAACCGTTTAATTTAGTGTGTCGGAAATAGCATGCCGAAGAAAAAGTCTGGTGGTCGGTGAACGCGTGTACCAACTAACAAACATATTATTGTCACAGTTAATTCACGCATTCTCTTTAGCTAATTGTAGTGTGCTTATTATTTCTCAAAAGAGATTCAATAAAACCTTCAGAGAAAGGAGCATGTGTGTGGAAATATATATATATAAATATATATATATATATATATATATATATATATATATATATATATATATATATATATATGTATATATATATGTATATATACACATATATATACACATATATGTATACATATATATATATATATATATGTCCACACACACACACACACACACACACACACACACACACACACACACACACACACACACACACACACACACACACACACACACACACACACACACACACACACACACACACACACACACACACACACACACACACACACACACACACACACACACACACACACACACACACACACACACACACACACATGGAACTTGCACACTAGTGTTCGTAGTGACATATAGTGACATTTGCTTCAACGCACGGCTACAAATTATAATACTGCACTGTGTACTTGCCATTAATGATGTGCGTGAGCTTGTTCTAGACATGTGCCGTAAAATTTAATGCTACTTTTTTGAATTGAATTATGGATCAGAGTAATATCTCGGTAAGAATACGGGGAGCGATCGCAGACAGTTTTATTGTTGTATCATTAGTGAGCTGGAGTTGCTAGATACGTGATTCTTACATTCACATTGTTAAGCACCTAGAAAACAACACATCTTGTTAGATATCATACTGTCTAAATGCACAATTAATTATGTTTATGCCCATGATCCGCTCAGTGTTGTATTATCAGTGTGTAATGTCGCAATGAAGGCTGTCCAAATTGTCAGATCCATTACGAACGATTTGTTTAGCAACCAGGTCCGTCAAGCTAGCAAATATGGCCGCCGCTGTCGGACTTTCCGTCGTATATTTCGTTGAATTTCTGACCTAAGCATTGGTCCCCGCGACAAAAGCAAAGGGCACAGTTTTTTCAATGAGAACAGTATGCGGGAAGGGTTGATGTGGCATATATGGTATGTCGTCCTAGTAATATAATGTATATAAACATAGTTGCTAAGGCGAAGCTTGACGTTCACGTTCGTAATTAATACAATATTAAAATACCCAACACATATAAGGCAATAAGGGTGGGTCACTTAAAAAACCCGGCCGTACGTGTACACATTTTTACTGAATGCATATTGACGTGTCTTAGTAATCATGGTACGAACATAAAAGGCAACAACACATCTGTTTTTTTTAACAAATGCGTACATAGCATTTTCATGTAGTTACTCTATACAGTTCCACTTTGGTAAGGACGATTTGTATAACTGTGAAGCTCATATTTTAGTGTGTATACCTTGCTGTGTTTTGTTTTTGCTGCAACCATACTGTAACCAAATGGGAATGATAATATGCGACTCCATCAGGCTATCTCGAAATTCTTATTTTCCAACTTTACAGCTAGATAGGAGGGGTAGGCGTTAAGCCGAAGCTGGGCGTTTTACCCTACTCTGCCCTATTAAACGAATATCTGGTTGACAACGATCCAACGATGCCTTGCATCTAGCGATTAAAAATACGTTATTTGAGGTAGCCTGTATTATGCTTGTCAAGTGTATTTAAGTGTGAATCATTGTATATCATAAAAATAAAATCCGGTTGTTTTACAACATTGGTTAGTCGGAGTGGTTTATTGAATTATTCATATTCATTAGTTCGTCAAAATCAGAATGGCGAATCAACCAATTACACAGCTATTCTAATTGTTTTTTCCTCAAAAATCGCCCCCATGCAAATCCAGCATAACGTCTTTGTCCATAACCAATAATCAAATCCCAAGTAATTTTTCCATACGAAGTCACTTCAGTAAAAGTGCTACAGCCGTGTATACGTCATACTACCGTCTTGCTATTGGCAAATCGGCATCGATCAAAATTTGGGTAAAGCTGAATGCTCAGATGTCAATCACACTAAATGATCCCCACACGCATGCCCGCCCGAACGCACGCACAATGCATTATTTAGTTTAAAACGTCGGACAGCAAGATATTTTCTTGCTGAAAAAACAACTGATAATGTCCTGTTGAAATATAGCATTTTGTTGACGACGTGTCAATACTGCTTGCGCACAAAATTAAACATTTAAAATCGAATTTGTAAGGCCAATTTGAAAGCGTTACCTTGCGGCTATTGACGTCATAAGGCGGACTGCATCAACCATGATTTAATTTTTTTACAGAATTGTCATTCAAGGCAAAGGCCCAGATGGCAAGTAGACAAGGAAGCCATTGGCTTATCGAGAGTCCAAAATATTGTCATCTATGTGCAACCCGCCCTCCTGAGACATGTGTCAACTTTGTTTTTAAACATATTCATGCTGCTAGCATTTATACAATCTGTAGATAATTTGTTCCATTCATTTATTGTTTTCTTTCTGATATACAATCTTTATACTGATCTTTTACTAATGTTACCTCGAATCCTCTAGTGCTATTATCTTTCTTGAGTGAGAAAACAATATTTCTATCAATGTTTATATACCCATTCAATTTCTTAAAAAACTTCAGTTTGATTTCCTCTTAACCTCCTTGTCTCTAGATTTGTTAAACCACATTTTAAGCATTCTTCAAAACTAAGGTCTCTCATCTCTAGAATCATTTTAGTTGCTCACCTCTGTATTAGTTCATTCGTGTATACGCTTCTTACAATGAAGTCTCCACGCTTGTATACAGCATTCTAAATGAGGCCTAACTATTGCTCTTCACACAGGTCACGCATGAGAGAGAACATTTGAGAAAAAACCTGAAATTTGTCAAGAGTCTTCAAACGGGTGCTGGGGAGAGGACAAGGGTGGCGTCCCCTCTTGTTGGGTGGGAGGACTTCCCCAAAATGTTTTGGTATTTAAATATTTTAGACTTAACTTGGTGGATTCTGAGCAATAGTAATTGGAAAATGTTGCAGATGCAAACATATTCAGACAATTTATTTCATCACCTGCAATACTTACTAATCTGATGTCATTAATTTGTTAGTGATCCTTATTGAGCGGATCCAGAGTTGGCAGCTCTCTTCTTGACCAGTTTCTTCAGAACAGCCAGTTGATGGGCCATTCTAGCTTTCTTAGTTGCCAGCATCCTTAGCTTTGCGTTTGGTGGCTGCATTCTTCTTTGACATGTTCAGTTCAACTTTCTCCTCTTCCTTTATCTTTCGTTCCTCTTTTGGGAGGAGTACATTTTGTATGCACCCGTCATGTTGTGAACGAAGTGACTATTCACAGTTTCATGCAGGAAGTCATGCTTGTGGAAGTATTGCATAGTATTCTTATTGCTGGCCATGAGCGAGTACTTAACAGTCTGTTATACTGTTGATTGTACTAACATTCATCCAGGCAGTGGCACTATTCATGATATTAGACATGTGACTAAAACTCCTTTCCACTTGAGGGCCATGGAAGCAGCTCATCAGTGCTTTGGCAAAGATGGGAACTTTCCTGCAGAGAACACAGCAGCCCACCATGAATCCAGTCTATTGTTTGTGGCTGCTTGGGGAAGTGCACTATCTACATGGAATTGGCGAACCTCCATGTCATATGAGCTTTGCTCAGCTTCTGTCAGGACATTGGTGACGAAGGTGTACTGCAATGCCTTTGATTCTCCTCTGACAACAGGATCCAGTGCAGATACTTGTTGCAGGAGCTTTCTCGTCCCAGGCATTTTCAATTGCAGGTAGCTGCCACATGCAAAATATGCCTTTCTCACTGCCTTCATGAAAGCCAAAACAATGGAATCCTGTTTGTTGCACAGTTTGTGTGCACTTAACCCCACATACACATCTTTGTCGGGCAGCCAGTTGGATGGTGCTGCAAGGTCAAGCTTGACCAGCCTTCTTGCTGACTGGTCACGTAGCAGGTCAGGGCGAATAAAACATGCGAGAAACTCATTGAGAAGTGCCAACTGCTCATCATTGACCTTGTGCAGCGTTGGTTCTTTTATCTGGAATAACAATGTGCACCTCTTGAGCAGCGGAAAGCTACTAGAATAGAAGTGCAGCACAAGCATCATTCGCTTTCGCTCATGGAACAATCGCAGGGTGATCTTCCTCTTTCTGTTTTTACCCTGTGTCGTCATTTTCTTTCGTGTCAGTTGGCCCTGGATGTCTCGAACTCTGTCTTTCACCTCTTGACTGAGATTTAACCGAGCATAAATCTCCACACAGTGTCGCAAGAAAGTAACTCTATCATCACCAGTGAGAAAGGCATAGTACATGGATCAGCAAACGTATTGGGACGAGGGCCAAAATTTGGAGTGCTATGTTAAAGAGGGCCATAGCTTTTAAGCACGGAAAAACACAATGCACAAATATTGCTTTTATTATCTGCTTTGCCAGGCTAAAAATTATGGTACTGTACAAGTAGTACATGGAAACATTTTCGAAACAACGCAAGAGAATTCAGCACATCTAATGAAAGCAGTCACTGCGAAGGATGGTGCTGCATATTCTTCGACAACTGACCGAACTGTGGGCAGAGCGGAGACATTGAGAGTCGCAGAAGATCCCTCAAACGTGTGCCCTTTATTCGGCACCGTAGATTGTTTTTGATATGATTCATGGCTGAGAATCCTGATTCACTTGACCATGTGCTGCCGAAAAGCAAAAAAATTCTATGCTGCTTCGATCAGCACTGAAAATCGCAGAGGCACTTGCGTTGCCCAGAAAAGCACGAGATCGTCTTTCGCAGCATTAAACTCATTTTTTTAGTCCTGGCATCACCTTGAAATCGATGAAACTGTCCTGCAACGCTGCTTCGTTGACTGCAAACGTTTGCGACAATGTTTGGCAAATAGCTGGCTCCGCAGTACAAGGGCTTGCAAACGTCGTCGATAGCAGCGAAGTCAGCGAATCTTCCGCTGAATGCGGTCTCCAGGCTGTTAAGCACATCAGCAAGTACCAGCTTGGCGTCTGCGATACGTTCATCGTCTTCGCCACAGAATTCTCTGGTGAACTTGAAGTGCAGAAAATTGCCGCCTTCTGCATGACATTTGAAAAGTGTCACCCTGTCCTCGAAGCCGTTCACCGCTTCGTACGAATTACACAGCATCTTGTACCGTCCTTGTAGCAGCAGGTTTAGCTTATTTAGGTGTCCGAAAATGTCTGTCAGAACGCAGAGTCGCACCCGAAACTTGTCATCTTCCAAATGGGCAACTGGGTGATCAATTTCTTTGAGAAAACTCACGATGTTAGGAAGCAGTGCAGCAAATCTCTCAAGAAATGCGCCTTGACTCAGCCAATGGACACTGTTGTAGAATAACACATCGCCGAATTCTGCATCATCAAGTGCAGCCAAGTGATTTTGGAACCTCCTGTGGTTGAGAGAACGTGCGCGGATAAGGTTCACGTCCTCTACAACAGTTTTCATCGTATCCTGCAGATCACAGCCTGCTTTCGCCCACAACTCTTGCAGTGGTATGATATCAGATTCGGCTTTCCGATTTCATGACGGAACAACACAACGAATCCAGCTTGACGACCAATCATGCTGGGCGCGCCGTCTGTACACAGAGAAACCAAATTTTCCCACGTCAAATCATTTTCTTCGCCGAACTTCAATAGCGCATTGCAAAAGTCCCGCGCTGTCGTTGTGCCCTTCAATGGGATCAGGCACAGGAAGTCTTCTGATACACCTTCGTTGAAATACTGCACATTTACCATCAGCTGTGCCGTGTCACTTTTGTCAGTGCTTTCGTCAAGAGCAAGGGAAAAATCAGGACAGGCTCGCAACTTAGTCATCAGCTACGTGAAAATGTCACCACTCAACTCATCACATCGACGGGCACATGTGTCGGGTGAAAGTGGCAGTTTCCCAATCTGTTGCACGATCTTATCTTTGTTCTGAAAACCAGCGAACAGAACTTCGGCACTGGCCATGAAAGCCTTCTTGAACAATGCTGCGTGAGTAAATGGCACCTGGTGTTGAGCGAGTAAGTAACATATGCGATAGCTGGCTTCATTAAGATGGTTTGAAGTGTCTGTAAACACAGATACTCTCTTCGTCTCGCCCAAGTAATGGTGGATGCATTCTTATCGTTTCTTGAACTCCTTCATGCGTTCTTCTTTTCCCACATATGCAATTTTTATGCTGCGAATCGTAATGCCGTTTCACGTTTTAGGGTTTCAAATCAGCAACGCTTTCTCTGCATATCATACGCGTCGTTTTTTGGTCATTTTCGCGATAGCAAAAGAAGTACTCATTCTCCCAGACAGCGTCAAACGCTCTCTTTCCGGAATAATCAAAATGACGTTTTTTTTCGATAAACGCCATAGTCCTGAAATTCACAAATTCAATGATAGCTGTGTCGAAGATGATTTGTTTCATCCGGGTTTCTGGGAATCGAGCGTTATATTCCCTTATATTAACAGCAGCGCCGCCTAGCGAACATCATTGCAAAGGTGAAGGTTGTTGCTATTAAATGTGTACGAAGTTTACTCTGGCAAATTGACATTAAGTGAACAACAAAATTAATGCTTCATAATGTTTAAAATTTGTGAAAAAAATTATATTGCTGGCGCGGTCAATCAGGCCAGTTGAATGCGGGCCGCGGGCCAAATTTGGCCGGCGAGCCAGAGTTTGCGGACCGCTGTGCTAATAGTTTACTTTGCCTCAGATTTGGCACACATATAGACAAGTATATGGAAATACAAATTATAAAGGTTTGAAAGAAAAATTTAGCCACCTTCAGGTAAATGGTCGATGACTTTGACGACCAAAAACTTTGACGTAAATGTCTTTTGACTTCTACAAATCGGATTGAAAAATTTCGAAAACGACACGTCAGCGGAACATGTTAACTACGTCATCACAATGAGTGTTCTCCGAGAGCTCCTAAAATACGCCAGCCAAACGCGCAGCAAAAACACGGTCACCGGGCAAACGAACGAGCTCGGGAATCGAGGCCGCGGCCGAAGCGATTTGCGCGTATGTAGGCCGATTGTCGCGTACCTACAATCATTGTCACATTGAACGGTTGCAGACGAATTTTAACGCACTTGTCAGTTAACGTTAAAAAGTCCAATCCTGTAAATACGGTGCAGACTCGTAGTGCCCAAGCCTTAGACAACAATGGCGCGCCACAACAACTACTTACCGTATGTTACACCAAAGTATTAATTGTAGACAACGTTATTTATCGGTCCACCAGACACAAAATCAGTCCTATGGCTATGCTATGAAAATGGCGCCATACAAATTTGGCAACACGCCAATCAATTAAACAGCGCGTGCTCTGTACTGTAGATCGTTTTTATGGTTTCCAAATATTTTTCATAGTTTTCTCAAAATTCAGTTAAACAATACCTTTGTTGCATATGATACTGAACTTTCAAATAAACTTACATGCGGTCAATTTGAAAACATTAGTTCAAAACGATTCGTCAACTTTCGTCGTTGCTCAAACAGTAGTGGCGCCTAGTGATTAATAGTGGAACAGTGCTTCTATTGGGTCGATTTCCGACTCGCCGTGTGGCGCCACTATTCGATCTACGGTGTCGATATGGGTGTGAAACCTGTTTCCAATGCAGGACGACAACACAACGATGATAGCTAATAGAGGGTCCTAGAGAGCGCGTCTGCTCGTATTGCTGCTTTAAGGCTTACGTTTAGTCAATCTTTCTCGATAACCTTGTACTTCTCTCATATATATAATCATGCTGTAAAATGAAAAGTATTAATGCGATGTGGTTTATATTTCGTATGCACATTAACCGTTGTTCGCACATGCTCTCGCACACGAACACGCACAAACGTGCATTTTTATCCATAGTGTACACCTGGACATTTTCGCTTTTCCCACAAAATCACATTTTCACGTTTTTCGTCGCATGAAACATTTGTAATAATGTTGACCCGAGCAGTTGATTGCTTTGGCATCTGACGACTAATCTATCAACTAATGTTCGTAAAACATCGCCCCTACCGACCAAACATGTAATAACTTGACATATTGTTCTCCCAAGAAACGTCCCTACCGACCAAATATGTAATAACTTGACCTGTATTTCTCACAAGAAGCGCCCCCTACCGACCACATATTTAATAACTTGACCCATATTTTCACAAGAAGAGCTCCTACCAACCAAATACATAATAACTTGACCCATATTCCTCCCAAGAAGCGCCCCCTACCGGACACTTTTGCGATAACTATACCTATATTCTTCTCAGGAACTGTCCCCTGCCGACTATATATGCAATAACGTGACCCATTGCAAACTGTACCACTTCTGTCACAGTAAGAATGCATCCACCATTACAACGATAAAGAGTCCCTATGGAAAAATTAATTGTGCAGTTTGGGTGCATTAATGAGAAAAGAAATTATGTGAATGAGTGAGTGTAAGTGCTGTTTTTGTGCACAGTAGCATCCGAGCTTTGAAATAATGCCATTTGTCAGTTGGTATACATGTTGCGTAAGGACACAGTGGCCATTAGGCAGAATGTACTCATATTTTGGAAACCGGTGAATTTCATTGCAGAAAAGCAGGGGTGTCATGCATTGAAGCAATTTGTGCAAAAAGGAGGTATGTCATTTTCACAAATTTCACACACTAGGTGTCTTAGTGGGTCTGTCATGTGCTGTGAAATAAAAAAAATTGTAGGATAAATTTTCAATGTAGGCGCAAGAACGTGATAATGGTCGTCTATGGGACAAGTGAATGTGGTCCGTGTCCATGTGGTAATGGTTTCTTTGGTAGGCGTATACCAGCTTTGTATCATTTCTCTGACATTGGTTTTAACAGTGTGACATTTTTGTGTAATTTTCTTTACCTTTTTGCCTTCCTTCATAAATGTTGTATTTAGCTATGTAGAAGTACTACATTTATATGTCATCTATGTATTTTATCACCCGTACCTACATATGTAATGCTATTTAGCTAAGTAAGTATCACCTTTAGTTGCATGTTATCGCTTTTAAGCAAAGTAAGTAGGACTTCTAGTTGCATGTTAATGCTTTTTTCAACTAAGTAAGTAGGACTTTTAGCTGTACGTTAACGTTTTATTTAGCTAAGTAAGTACATTTTTTTGTTGCGTGTTAACGCTTTCCAGTTAAGTAAGTAGGGATCTTTAGTTGCATGCAAACACTTTTAAGCGAAGTAAGTAGGACTTTTTGTTTATTATATAGTTCGTTCTTACAACGCATAGCATTTTTGTTCAGTGGCATATTTTGGCGAAACGTCTTTTTGTAGTTCTATTATCGTAACTGTTGCCACTTCCGGTTGCGCACGCGCATCCTGACTACTTTTTTTTGGAGAATCTTCTAGAATGTCATAGCACTGACCGACCTGGTGTTTTTTTTACTGACGAATAGATACATTTGGCATAATTTCTGCCTGCAAGGCACAATATGTTGATAATTCGCTCATTAGATAGCTCAACTGCTGACATTTCGCCCACCAGTGGTTTAATATTGCACCATATTTTGTAAACATTTTCCAATAAATGTCTCATGATGACTGAAACTGCTAACATTTCGCCAACCAGTGTCTGAAGCTGGCACAACACTCCGTTAAACATGGCAGCTAGAGATGCATATCTCTTATGGAAGGACATTGACAAATCCAGACTGGGTGTTGTTTATGATGTTATGCAACAGGCTAACATAAAAAAAATAATGCTGGTAAAATCAGTGAAAAAAATTATATGGATTTCTGGAGGGAAATAAAAAATTCCTCAAACAGTAATGTTAAATTGCCTAACGTTTTGGGTAATGTACATGGCAGTCAAAACATAAGTGATATGTGGCAAGAACACTACAGCCAGATCTTTAATGAGGTTTGAGGGAATTGCAGCAAGAAATGTCATGCTGATCTATGTAAAGAACATTACATTTTGGACCAAGGCATGAGGGTGAACGTTAATAAAATTTGTGAAATTGTCGAAGACTAATCTTATAATAAGTCCCCTGGTTCGGACGGCATAACCAGCGAGCACATGAAGTTGGCTGACCAAGAGCTGCCAGTATTGTTGGCTTTGTTAATGTCTGCAATACTAATACATGGTTACGTACTGAAAACTATGCTAAAATATATCAGTGTTCCTATTATCAAGAATAAAAATAAACGTGTCAGTGACAGGGGTAACTATAGACCGATATGTATGTCTAATGTATTCGCTAAAATAGTGGAAAAATACTGTATAACCGAATGCAAAGTCTTCTATAAACTACATATAATCAATTTGGGTTCAAACCTAAACATGAGATAGAACTGTGTGTATTTGCGTTGAAGGAGGTCCTTCGATATTATGTGAAACATGGGTCATGCATGTATGTTGCCTACCTTGATGCCTCCAATGCATTTGACAGGGTGGATCAAATATTTAAATATTTAATTAAAGTTATATGCCAGTGATATCATAATCAGATCATGTGTGTTAAGTGGGGTTCGGTTCTCTCCAACGTCGTATCTGTGAATAATAGGGTTTAGACAGGGCAGTATGTTATCCTCATTTGTATTTAACTTATATATGAATTATTTAAGTGTGTTGCTGATTAAACTACCAATTGGATGCTGCAGTGGCGATACAATTGTTAGTCATCTCATGTATGCTGATGACATTTTACTACTTGCTCCATCGGCTAATGGATTGCAAAGATTGCTAGATATCTCGTACAATTATGGATGTGACAATGACATACTATTTATTAGAGAACAGTCACATCTACTGCTTTTTTATACAACAAAAACCGGTGTTGAGGTAGATTTTAAGCTTGGTGATGCAGTATTGAATACATCAAACTCTTATAAATATCTCGGACATAGTTTGTGATGATTTGTCGGATGAAAATGAAATGAAATCCAAAGAAAGGAGTCTGTTCGGTAGAAGTAATATTCTACTCAGGAAATTTTACTTCTTTTCAAAGAAGGTGAAGAACAAATTGTTCGCATCTTATTGTAGTAATGTGTATTTATGTTCCTGATGGGCTAATTATAGCACTTTGTTGCTTCCTATAATAATGCATTTAGGATTATGCACAGCCTATCTATGAGGTGTAGTGCTAGCCTCGTGTTTGTTAGTTTTGGCACTGACTGTTGAGATACTAGATTCAGAAAATGTATGTACAGTCTAATGTGCAGGATATCTGCGTCTACGAACAACATTGTTCAGAGTATTCAATACAGCGATGTTTATAACACCTCTGTACTGCGCATGATGTGGATACGTGCGATTTATACACTTTTGTAAACTTTTTAGATTTTAATTTTATTTTCTTGTTACTATGGACATAATGCATATTGCTTTTATGTTTCGTCTGAAATTGATTGATTGATTGAGTGAGTGGTGAGTGAGTGAGTGAGTGAGTGAGTGAGTGAGTGAGTGAGTGAGTGAGTGAGTGAGTGAGTGAGTGAGTGAGTGAGTGAGTGAGTGGATGAGTCACATACCGTCGACGCAAACTTCATTGAAGGTATGGTAGCGTAACGGATTGGGGGCAGCTATTGGTGTTGCGCTGTAATAAAGCCCTGGTGTTGTTAGCTTTCTTTGTGATGTTAGTGATGTGGTCATTCCATGTTAGTGTTCTAGCGACAGTTGCTCCACGGTACTTGGCACCACCGACCCTTTCAGTGCTATTACATGGATCAAGCAACAGATCACGACTTTCTTCTTCCCTCTGTTGGTCATCTCGCACATGTCCGGGTTGAACTCCATCCCATTTCGGCAACCCGTCGATGTCATCTTGTAGTTTATCTGCGTCAGTTGTTGTTCCAACACAGGAACCGGTCAACAGCAAATAGACGGACACTGGGTGGTACTTGCCTGGAAGGTCAATGATATAACAGAGGAAGATGAAGAAAATAGCTTTTGACAATAGCTCCAATAGCACTTGTTCAAAATGTGTTTTCCAATTTGTTAATTGACTTGATGAACAAGTTGCATTTTTTTACCACACAGTCGGATGAGGCTGAGCACTGAGCCATATGCCTGAGGCGACAGTAGCTGTGGGTGACATTTTCCTTTCGAGGACCACTTCTTGGGTACGGTTGTTGCTGTTATTATTATTATTATTATTAATGTTGTTGTTATTATTTTTAGTAGTAGTAGTAGTAGTAATAGTATCGGTAGCTGTTGTTGTCGTTGTTGTCGGTGTTGCTGTAGCAGCAGCAGCAGCAACAGCAGCAGCAGAAGAAGTTTGCTTGAACAAAACATTTTGTTTGGCGTACTGTTCGTACGTTGCTTTTAATATGGCCCCAGTCTCCACAACTATTTTGAAATTAATTCCTACGGCACCAGTTCTAAATATGTCTTTCAATTTGTTGACTTATCGAACCCGTTGCGTTTTTTACCAGAGGAAACACCGCTATGGCGCCTGATGAATGAGCTTACCGGAAAACATAATGAGGTTTCTGTGTTTCTGTTGCATACACAGAACCGATCAAAGGGCAGCCACTGATACGAGTCCGTTGCTTTTGATGAAATTGACGCCGCAGATAAGGAGTGTATTGAACCATGTTGATTTTATTGACTCCATTATTGGAAGAACCGAAATGTCGTTCACTAGCACATTCTTACTAATGTAGTCTACATATACAACTCTAACTCACAAATGAATACACCGAAATGTGCACAAACATTCGTTCGCGCTGTGTGAGTACGTGTGCGTGTGTTCGCGCGACAAATGACATTGCAACACGTCTTTCTTTTTTCGTTCTCCGTACTGAACATGA